>CM017912.1:2546969-2677661 GCA_008369825.1 Triplophysa tibetana
ACTGTCTACAAACATTAAACATGTTTTTAATTTAAGGACTCCAAGTCAAAATGTTTGGCATATTTTGGTTAACCAGCTGATCTTAAATGAACTGATAGGCAGTTTCTTCCTTTTTTTCCTGATTTTTTTAAGTTGTTCACACAAGCATCCCTAAAATACAGCGCCCACTGCTGTTTGTATGGGTTCAATGCAGAGCATAAATTCACTTGATTATTAATGAATGCTTAAATTTACGGGAAATTTACTCTTAATGTTAATTAGTTCTCATGTTTTAAAAGAAAATAATTGTATGAAAATAAAATCATCTTGCGCATATATATATATATATGGCAGGCTGATTTCTGCATTATGTTTTCTTCACTTGTTGCCGATACGCCTGTTGCAGTGTGAATATTTGAGTGTGCTATACAGGACAGTATGTCACCATAGTTCATGTGATTCACAGTATTGGTATTAACGCAAACGTTTGCCTTGTGTTGTGACAGATACGCCATTCTTTATTTCTGCTGTGCCATCGAGGACCAGGACAATGATTGATCACTCTGGAGATCATCCATCGATAACGTCGAACTGCTGGATAAATACTTTGGCAGTGTAAGTTTCTATTGATAATGCCTCACTGAAAAATAGAACTTGCAGAACTTAATAAAATCCTCAAAACATACAATGCGCTACCATAATTCAAGTGCAATTACTAATCAGAATAAAGTTTATTCTACTTATTAAATGCATTTAAATAATGGTAAGATATTAAGAAAATATTACTTGAAGCAAATAAAATAAAAAGGATTACGTTGAACAAAAACATTTCTAACTTATGGTTATCTTGCGTTCATACTGAAAATGTTTTTTTTTAACAACATAAGAGTCAAGTGAAAGTGAGAACTTAAAAAAATCAAAACTATCCTCAAAGATAAATCAACAAAAAACACGAACACTCTTTGTTTTTCCTGAAAACACTTAAAATGACAGTTAATCTGGAAAATGAATCTCCTAATGCAGTCAGATGCAAGCATGCTGGGAACTACATATCAACTGGCAAGGTAATTATATCTACAAAATTATTATGTAGTCTTGACACAAAATAAAAAATTAAACTTAATCTGACCCATTTAAATGGTTGTTAACATAATAAAATTAATTGAAATTACTTAAAATTATCAAAGAAACAAATTTAAATCCTAACAACCAAAGATTTTATTCCCAAGATTTTTATAAGATTTATTTATTTATTTATATATATTTTTGTTAAAAACCGGAACAGATTTTTTTAGGTATATTTGAATCATTTCTTTTAATGCAATCTACTGTGGCACATAATATTTTTTCTGTGTGTTGTGTGTGTGCTGTATGTATATTCAGTTGCGGAAAATAAAAGAGACGATTCCAAATTTTCATTTCAAAATCATCATTTCTGGATGTATTGTGGTCATTCCAGTCCAGTGTCTGTCGAATTTCAACAAAGCCAACCTCAGGAATTAGGAAATAGTCCATTTTAAAATCAGTAGAACATTTCTCTGAAATATCTGTTATTTGTACACCGTATACAGGTGTAAACAAACACACTGAACGTGTTCTGCATCTCTGGTGTGAGAGCTGGATATCATCTTCAATTTTGAGAGGCTTATTTTATCCTGGATGAGTTCCTGTTGGGCGGCGAGGCGCGGAGACCTCCAAGAAGAACGTGCTGAAAGCCATCGAGCAGGCGATCTCCTGCAGGAGGTAAGCGCGACCTGATAAAATCAAAGTATATTATTTATCCAGAAACAAGCGTCTGTTTTTTTTTAAAGAATCGATTCTTTGTTAGAACTACAAGAAGCGGCAACTTTGAATATCGTGTCATCCTTGTACATTACACACCATACTTTTACGCGAATGCAAACACAGAGCATGTTAAATGTGTTGTATGTCATGTGGGATCCTGCGTTCATGAACTGTAAGATGTTAAAGCTTGATGGGTTTATAACAGCAGCAGCAGTGACTGAAGAACACACAGAACAACACTCTGTAATGTGCAGACCAGCTTCTGTCTTCAAGGCTTTTGTTGTGATTCTCTGAAATCTAGAAATCCCTCCGGACACACACACTGGGAAAGTGTGCGTTTCCCAGCCTCCCCCGCTCCTAGCGAAACAAAACGCTTCTTTGTTCATGTCAGTAGAGGAATTAAGTTTTACTCGCAATATTCCACAGCTCATGGACTCTGATATTTGTTCAGATCTAACTGAAGGGTTTCATAGTTGATGTTGAGATATTGTTTATTCGTTATTCACTGGTGTATGGACTTCTGTCTATCATGTTGATCTTTGTCTCATCGTGTGGTTTTGTTGAGGTCTGTTTTACTTTTGTTGATGATTCAACAGTGGATTATATCGAATAGATGTTTATTTTGTTGTATAGCGTTTAATTCCTACACTTTCTCGACACAGAATATACAATGGCTGCGTACGAATTCGAACTGAATTAAATAAGTGCCTATCTATCAGCCGTTAAAACAGTACGTTCTAGATAGTATGAGTTTGAGTAGTATGAATACATTTCGGGCATACTGCGTCCGCCATGTTTTATGTCCTGTGACCCGTATGCTCTTTCACCTATGACGTATTAACAACATGCCGTTTGGCGTTGATAAAAACATTGAAAAGATTTACATTAAAAAGGATGTCCCCCCAAAGTTTTTACTATTCATGACTCATACTCATTTTCGCCTTCTTTATTATTTCGGACGCAGCCAATCATTTAAATTCAGTGTCTGTCTGCAGCATTGTTCAATGTTAGTGCTGAGGAAAATGCAATATGAACAAATGAAAACCGACACGCACCAAAGACACAGAAAAACAAGTGTTGGCACCATGATCCCTTTAAAATCTGAAAATTACATAACCAACATGCAAGTATCTCTTTGGATCCTTCAAAAACGTTGTGTGCAATTGAAGCATACATCTAATAAACGAATATTAATTTGTGGAAATTGTGAAATGCAAATTTGAGATTTTCAATCAATCTTGCAGCCCTGTTTAACATTAACATACTTCATCTGAGGTGTTCCACTGTCTGACATCTTTAATGTCTTTATTTTCTTTCTGTCTTACTCGTTTCCCTACCCGACTGTTGTGTTGTGATTTACAGAATCTAGATTTTCCGATCCGTCTGCTTCCAGGTATGATTATAGATTATTGATTAGGAACCCACATCAGTCTGTAGCTTTAGTTATTATCTCTGAATCCCAGCCCAGTGTATGTGTTTCCCAAATCCAATCCTCTTCATGAGACTTATTCATTTCACCAAACCTGTCAAGAACATGTCAAGGTCAGCCAGGAATCCAAAGAAAAATCTCTTCTTTTTTTCTGCGCTATTTTAGGGCCGTTAGATCTACCTGAGAATTCAATTAATATAAATAATAATCTTTTGATCTCAGACGTGTTCTTGAGATTCACCCAGTTAGTACTAATGAACGTGAGCTGGTTAGTTGTTTCTGTATTTCAGTCTATGGTCAGAAATGTAATGTCAAGGTGAAAGGCTCCGGAGGTTTGACGTGTCTGTCAGAAGAAAGGTAGTATTAACTCTGGATTCAAGTAGATTTAGAGATTCTCCTCAAATGAAGGCGAGTACATTCAACACTACACGTCTGAGAAGATTAACGGTCTCATCTCTGATCGTCCTCAGAGCTGAATTACAGGGCGACAAAAGAGACGGATGTGTCCGCGCTTCAGCAAAGAGACGTGACCTAAATGTGCAGTTGACTGACGTTGCATTTGTTTCTGTTCTGCGTTTCACTGTGAGGTCTGAAGAGATGTGGAACAGATTTAATGTCACATAGAGATCTTGGAAGATTCAAATGCGATATGAAGTCTCGGTTCTGTGATTCAGTTTAATGTTTGGTTTTATTATCAGTTTGCTGCTGGATTTACGTTGTATGTGTTTCTTTATTATTGTTTGTTCTAACGAGTGTGTCGGTCACAGTCATGTGTCAAAAAATGACTTTTATATTGTAACGCTGCGTACGTTTTTTGACTTAATATGGAAATTTTTACTTCATTATTTTTAATGAAAGTCATATTTTATGTTAGCAATATTATGACAGTAGTTTTGGATTACAGAACAAATCCAAAAGGATATTTATACATAAATATTTTGTTTGTATACTTTAAACTTGTAGATTTTAGTAAATTTTTGGTGGCTCATGTAAAATCAGCATAAAAAATCCTAAACCTTAACATTTATGTGACAGTCGATTTAAGTTATTCGAAGCTACACCAATCCACCTTTTGTTAAATTGTATTATTATTTTTCGTGGTGATTGCTGACCTCAGGTACTTTATTGAATGTGTACCTAAATAAATTCCACTCTAGATCATCATTTTTCCCTACATTGGTATAATAAAGTGAATATTATATCCATTTCCATTGAATCCACAATGATGTCGTTTTATAGAACGGGGCTTTTATTTGGCTGGTCTTTTCGTTCATAGAGCCAGACTGAAGACTGGGGAGTTTGGCCAATGAGGAGATCTTATAAGAGTCCCGCCCACTCTGTCAGATTATTGGTAAATGGTGTGATTTGCCTGTTTGTGATTTGGCATGATGACGCTTGCTCTGATTGGAGGACATGTGGTGATGTGAGCGGGTGCCTTTGAATTCTTGACCTTTGCCCCGGAAGCACAATCCAAAATTTAGGCTGCATCCCAATTCACATACTAATACTTCACACTTAAAGTATGAACTTCTGATAAGAGAGTCGGTAGTGTTAGTAAGACATCACAACAACGCATTATGTTTGCCTGTTTTTTAACATCTGCATGTTGGCTTATTTTGCTTCGCACATTTTAAACTATACAACAGCAGCTTTCCACCTTTTTTTCTATCATTTTCTACTATGTTTATGTACTACCCTTTATTCACAGCGCGCAAAGGCTTGTGGGTAATTTTAGTCCAGAAAGCATGCACAGATGCACATTTGACGTGTTTATCATGAACTCTTTTGTGATGTTAATCTGGCATACTGTACTTCAGTCCGTATGCAAATTGGGATGCAGCATCTGTCTTAAAGGGACAGTTTCAAGCAATAATCCAAATGATTAGTTAATAAACATCGAAGCAATTAAAAAGTACAACAAACATGATGTCTTTGTTGTGTAAGAAATAGGGCAAACCTGAATTTTATTTCTCTACAGTATGAAGCTTTTAGATTTACACTTCTGAGAACGATTTTGTAAGTAATGAATGCGAGTAAAGCGAACAATGTCCTAATTTTCATTTTTGGGAGAACTTTTCTTGTAAAGGACAAAAGTTGATCTATTGATGTTTAAAGGCGCTCTTGTGTTTGGCTCACTCGCTCTCCTCCATCAGATGTGATGCCTGATGAGAACTAACTGAGCTGGACAAGAGAAACCCATTTAACCTCATATCTCATTCTCTCTGGTGAATGGGACGTCTGAACCAAATATATCCCATCATACACTGCGAGTCACTTCCAAACCTTTCATGATCCCTAAAATAAGAAATAATGTTTTGCATAGAGAAAATGAAGATTTTCATGACATGCACATTTCCGCCTTATTAAATAAGTTTTTCACTTTTTCAATACGGATAAATGTATAAAATATGCATATGATGATCACTTTACTGACTGTATTAGAGTGATGTTTTGTTTCTCAGAATAATTGATCTGAACACATTTTGGTTAGAAATGTGCCCATGTCATTTAAACAACCACAACAAAAATCTTCTTACAGCAAAACAGAATCTCTTCTTTTCCATTCTTCCAGCCGTGATGTAGGTTAGTTTTAATATGATTATCATTTCATGCTCTCTTAGATAACAGGCATCTGTTCTACTTTATTTTCGGGTTTCAATTTTGTTCAGCTTTACTTCTCTTTTTTTCCCCGTTTTAATCATTTAAACCGATTAGAGCTTGAACACAATCTCCCTGTTCTGTTGAGATGTTTTTACCTGAAAGCACACAGTGCCACATTCCCAGCGCTGCGGGTTCACCGTCAGCTAATGAGAAAATCCTTCCTGAAAGAACAGAGACATTCCTCCCAGATTCTGAGCTCAAAGCCCAGATGAGCCGCAGGAAGTTTGCTTGAGTTTGTCCTTGATGAGCAATCTTGCACGAGCCTTAAAACAAAAATTCTGTCATCATTTACTTGGTCGTTCCAAATCTTTATAAACGTCTTTATTCTGATATCACGAAGAAAGATATTTAGAAGAATGGGTATAACCAGACAGTTCTTGAACCCAATTGACTACCATAGTAGGAAAAATGACTGGAGCATTTTTTTTCCCTGTTGAACACAAAGAAGATATTTGGAAGAATGTAAGATGAGATACAGTTCTGGGGCACTTTTGATGTTTGTTGTTATTTTTCCTACTATGGGAGGAATGATGTTCAACCAAACAAAGAAATTTAGACAGGTTTGGAAAAACTAGGGAGTGAGTAATTCATGACAGAATTAATTTTTTTGGGTGAACTATCCCTATAAGAGATTGTGATGTTACAAATAGACAGACTGATAAATTGACAGTCAGATATGAGACATGCATTCTCATCCCTAAGCGCTTCGAAGGGTTTAGGGAACCAAACAACTGTGCCCTTCTGTATCATCATTCCGTGCCCATAAGAAGTGGCCATCATTTGAACCCTTCGAAATCCTTCATTCTGAAGGGACCTTCTGCGTTGCCAGTTATGAGCACTTCAGTTTGGAACGACCCTTCAACATGGCGGCCATGATTGTTTTCACTCCGAAGGGCCCTTGAGAGGGCGATATATCCCATTTGAACGCTCCATCAGACAGAGAAGCAGACAGACAGGTGACAGGTGAACTGCATTCTCTGATCACAGTTTAGTGTTGACACAGAGGATTTGTTGCGGCTGTTCTCAGGTCAGTGTTTCAGTGTCTCTGATCTGTTGTGTGTGTATAACATGTGTCCTGCAGGTGTTCTGAGTCCAAACACATCTGCCGAGTCCTCTGGACTCTTCCAGAGTTAAACTCGCTCAGATCAACACGTCTCAGGTTTGTCTGCGTGTGTTTGTGTGTGTTTATGTGTAGCTGTCAGGAGGAGACGGTCGATGGAACCGGTCTGTCACCTTGTGTTTAGGGGTAGCTTTGTGTTGTCTCTCGGTTATAGTGTTTATGTGTGTGTTTTAAAGGTAGTTCGTATTTCCTTGAGAAACAGTTGTTTTCTTATTGTTACAGTAATTATAGAGCTCGACAGATTGTTTTTTTATTTCATCTTCTGATAGAATTATTACATTTACATTTACATTTAGTCATTTAGCAGACGCTTTTATCCAAAGCGACTTACAAGTGGGGTAGGTTATTACAGCTTTGAGTCTCATCTAAAGTAAAATGCAGCTGTGCCTGCAACGTGTAAAGATGTAAACACGTTGAATTTATTAGCTCACTTTCTGTGTGTGTTTTCTAAACAAGAGTGAATTCACTTCATTTTCAGCTCTGTTTGTTGTGTGCACTACACAGATGTTATGTGTTTTTCACTGCATGTTGTTCTACACGTGTTTTTCACATCTGTACCTGCACCATTATCACCTTTGTGTGTGTGTGTATATATGTGTGTTTGTGTCTCCAGCCGCGACACGAGTACTTTAACATGCCTGTGTACTGATTGGCTGTCGCTGTCCGTCCCGCATGCTGAGCCCCTCCCACTGCACCGCACTGCTGATGGCTCCGCCTCTGCCTCCACACCCTCCTATCACAGAGCTGCACCTCGGGTCTTCACTGCCTGTCATTTATCTGTGGACTGTGTTTCCCTCCATCATTTCAAACTGACATTGGTTCATGTGCAGGACGTCATTTCACATTCATTACAAACAAAGCATTTGAGACATTTTAGTGTTTGTTTCTTAATCAGCATTGTTGTCTTGCTTTTTTTTCCATTATAACATCCCATCTGTAAAATTCAAAGCCAAAGCATCAAAATTGCATAAAATATTGAATATGTTTAAGTTGATTATGATGGATCTGTTAAGGTTCTTATAGACATCTATTGTAAGCGTGTTAATGCGAGCGATGATTGGACTCTTCTATAATTGTTTTATTTTTATTGAATATCAAAGTTGATTTTTAATCATAAAGCCTAATAAAAAATTAATAGATTGTCAGAAATTTGTGAATAAGCCTTCATTAGTCAGTTATTTTTATTGGAAAACAAGACAATAGTACTGATAAAGAATTAGCACATGTTATCCGTCCAAAATGTTCTGGCTGTATTGTTGCGTTCTTGTTTGTATTTACTGAGGTGGGTTTGTATCTCTGTTACAGAATGTACTGTGGTAGATGATGTGATTATTGTTTTTAGTAGCAAATTACCCTGTTTTTATTGATGAAATGACAGCAATAGATGAAATTTAGATTGGGATACATTTGCACATTCAATGGAAGTTAAATACAATATTTGGAACCAATTGTCTGAATGACTCTCTGTATAAGAGAATAACACAGCATCTCACTTTCATTGAATCAGTATTACCATCATTCAGAATCTTTTCAATATGATTTATTTGTTACAGGGACAGTTCACTTTACATATTTTAAACTAGAGCTCCTAAGGTATCATTCAGTACTTTATATCAAATATTTTATTCTTTATTTATAGAGTTTGATTTTCAATCACGTCAATTCCTGTTTATGTCATTGATCCACTTATAAATATATGTGTGATTTGAGAAGTTGAAAGAAATAAGTAGATTGAATCAGTCGTTATCGTTACATGGAATAAATACGTTTAAATTTGTGTACGGTCGAAAGGTGAATTTCTTGTAAACATAAGTGTAATTCTCAGTGGTGATTCTAATTGATGTGACACAGAATACTGTACACATACATTTGTGATGACTGAAATTTATTTGAATAAATATATATTTATATTTTTAGAGTGGAAAGTTTCAAGATGTTTATTTTAATCTGTGCATCGGTGGAATGAAAGTATTTTGTCCATTCTTTGAAAAGATTGGGTAGATGAGCATATAGACAATACGATATAAAAGAAAAATGGAGAAATAAGAATAAACACTACACAATAACAAAAGTCACTATGCAGTATAATAATCATAATCAAGGGCAGTGTTTCAGACACATTTTTATATTATTAATTACCTTTTACAATTTTTAACAACCAATCCGAATCGACCATAGAGTCACATCAAGTATAACCTCATTCTGGCTTGGAACCGTCACCCGCTTTTTACTGTAAAACTTTAAAAATAAAGGTTCTTCATTAGGTTTTAAGATCCGTTTTTATCCAGTTCTTTAGGTTCTTGATGCTTCTTTACAGGTTCCTCAGAGCAGCGTGCTGTTTTCTGAGTTCTTTATTGAACCAGTTCACAAACGCTAACATGAGAATTATAGAAAGATTATAAGATGCTGTAAAACCTTTGTGCAACCTTTATTTTAAAGTGTGTAAATCTTGATTTATTTATTTTCAACCATGATTTTAAACCTTTAAAATTCTCATGTTTCTTGTTTTTGTTCCCTCTTTTTGGCCGGGCTGTGTTCAGGATGCCAAAGTAAGTTCAGCCGTGTGTGTGTGTCGTCATTGTGTGTTTCTGTCACCAGTGAGTCATTGTGCGTTCAACCCACAGGTCGATTACTTTCAGATGTCACAGGATAAATTTAGCTTGGTTCATCTCATGCTTCATACATATGAAATAAAGCAGCTGCGCCCGGAGGGGTGACACGACACATCTATAAATACCTGAAATAAATACAGTGACATCAGTATTTAAAACTCTCAAAGTTCAAGTGAACATTTCACCCAAAAATGAAAATTCTGTAGTTATTCATTCATTCAATGTTGTTCTAAACCATGACCCTCTTCTGCATAACACATGGAAAAAGATTTTGATAAATATAACGAGATTTAAATGAAAGGGAAATTAAGTCACATGGATTTGAAACAACTATGATGATGAAGAAATGTTCATGTTGAGATGAAATGTTTTACACAAATGGTTTTGCTTTTGGATGTCTATCGTGTTTGTTATAAAATAAAGATTCTGTCCTTTAAAATATGAAAATATTGATTGTTTTTATAAACAATTCACATTAATAATAATAATTATTGAGCCATTTATAAAGTGTAATTATATAAAAAGAGTTTTAAACAGCAATTTAAACTTGCGTTAATGCAGGTTCAATGAATCTAGAAAAGCATTTATTTATCCAGTTGAAAACAAGCCCACGAAAGCATTTAAAAACATTTGTGACTGTTTGATCTCTGAGTGTTTGATTGGAGAAAATGTTCATCTCCTTCCACAGGAGGCAGAAACCCCCCGCAGCGTCCTGGAGGAGATCGGACTCACATAAACCCACCGCCCGACACAACTGCAGCAGACACACTGAGAGCCTGTTCATTTAAACATGTAGCAAACACACACACACACGTTTCTTTGATGTTTACTGAAGCTTAATTCAACACCCACTAAAATATTGCTCTGATCAGACTCATCATACCAAATCCTGCTGGATTCACACTAAACACAGAACATGTGGATCTCATATTCCTACGATTCTTTCGCATGACTCACATCAGCATCAGTAGATGACACATTCCACCGCTCCAGACGTAATCAATGAGTTTTTTGACGTGCCAACAGTTTATGGTTGAGATTAAGATTGCTGATGAAATGTGAAAACCAAAATGATTTTTGGATTGTTAACACATTTTTGTGTGTCATTTTTGTGTTGAATAAAAGGGAAAACACAAGTTCAGTTAAAAGTGACACAAACTGTGATGTATATAAAGATGTTTATTTACCACCATATTGTCCCAAATAAGACAACACCTCTTCAAGAGTTTTTTGGCCAAAAAATTAAATACATTTGCCTGAAAATAATTCTTACTGCATTTTTTTATTGTATATATTGTAAATAAAGTATGGTAAGTGCTGGTAAAACCAGCTATCCCAACAATCACGTTTAAAACATTATAGCACACCACAAAAACAACCTTTAGTACAATTTAATATTATTTAGGCTTTTAATCTTACATTTACACTCAGGCATTTGGCAGACGCTTTTAATTTTAATGACAAAGGTCTTGCAATCTGCCTAAAAGATCTTTTCAATGACTGGTGCTTTCAATACTGATCAAACTCGGTTTACAATCATTTGGAGCCACCTATTGTTGCAACTGCGTTATTGACATTTCAGAGCATCGAGCTCGATTAGAAAACGACCCTATTTTTTAATAATTAGATGTATTAAAACCATCCTCTTATATATTGTATCCGTTCACATGATTCTCACGAATTGGTGGAGCTGATGTATAAATTCACAATCACATTGAGCAGATGACAGTCAATCTGACAGTCAACCATGCTTGTGTTGAGTCTGATCTGAGTCATGTGAAAGAGTCTTGAGAGTAAAACACAGACCAAACAGCCCATTCACAAGCCAAAGAGTGTTTCTGATGTGTGTGTGATTTTAGTTTCAGGTCAAAGCCCTGAAACAGACTCTACTCAAGCAAACCCTTATAGGATTGTGTAGTTTTGTGTATTGTTATGTTGCAAAATGTTTTCTTGTTGTTAAAACACGGGTCTGTTTTCTTCTACGAACACGATGGAGTAAATAGTTTGAATATAGAATCTTGTCGAATTTAAATTGTAATGTTTTTATCTGTTTAGAAATTTTCATTATTTATTGATATCAGAAAAGTGTGTAATGTGTCCGGCATTCACGTACGTTGTTTTAGACTCCACACAGAATTAATTCCTCAGACCTGAATGACCTCACATCACACTGTGTTCAACAGCCGACACTCGACCACTGTTTACTTCAGTGTGTTATATGACACAGGAGTCTGAAGAAATTAAACTTAAGAAATGAAACCAAACTTTTCAGTTCATCTGCTGTTAGTGTGCATGATGCTTTGACAAAGATGTGCATTGTGAAAGTGTGTGTGTGGCACTGTTGCAAACCTATTTTCAGGAAAAATTGCTAAAGGCAGGTCAATTTTATTTTTGTGAATATACAAAGGAATATCAGGAAAACAAGGATATTCGATGACAATTATGTAAACGTTAAAATACATAGTCAATGAAGGGTTAAGATAAATAAAAAGACTTGAGCAATGAGTCTACTTCAATCAAACGGAGGGACAGAATAGTTCTCGACTATATACATAAACAAAAACATTTATGTATATAAAGATGGCAAAACCAAATGAAAAATAGGGACCTCATTTAAATGGGCTCACAAATCAAAACAAAATTTCTGAACCAGTTTACAAGAAAAAAAATAACTGTGTTAATGTCTCCTCATCATTACCACAAAAAGTGCATGATAAAGGAAGGTCAATTTGTTGCTAAATTACGTAGTGATGACGTAACTTTGCAAAACTGAGAAAATACACATTTGATGCATCCCAATTCTCCTACTTATACTATAAACTAAAAGTATGTACTGTTTTGTTATGGAAAATTGTATACATTTTAGTGTGTAGTGAACAATATCGTATTGGGACATACTAACAGGAAACAGAAGTGGCCGTTGCCTAGACAACATTGTGGCCATTAACTGCTACACAAATCCAAAAACTGCTCTTCTTTCCATTTAAGTATTTATTCATTGTTTTATATGTAATGTAATGTTAAATAGTTTTGTTTATTAGCACGGGGGACAGTCACATTAGCATTATTATACCTTAATGTATCTTTAAACATACTGTAAAGCTCTTCTTCATTTTGCTAGACAGTGAAAGAGATCGTAAAGAAGTTTTGTAGCTTAAATAATTTTTTTTCTGTATTTAATTTAGACTACCTGTTGGACATGATAGCTCTCAATTATACTTTTGAACAGCTATAATTAATGTAATTAGATAAAATAATTAGAAAAGTAAATATAAGAAATACATTTTGAGTTAAAGTTATGTTTTTTGAATAGTCTGGAAAGTTTAGTATGCAAACTTGTGCTTATATAAAATAAAATAAAATATAGGTATTAAAAGTTAAATTAAAGCGGCCATTCCCCGCGATGGCATTTTTCAAACTTTAGTTAGTGTGTAATATTGCTATTATAGCATCAATAATACCTGCAAAAACATAAAGCTCAAGGTTAAATGCCAAGTGATATATTGTCTTTGACAGAATTCACTTTTCATGGACAACAGAGAGAGAACGGCTAGAATCGCACTACAGCCCTCTACTTCCCGGGGGCATGATGTCACTATTCCGAGTGTTTTAATAACCTCCACCCAAAGGAATACGGCCAAAAAGGGGCGAGACCTTCCTCAGGGAAAAGGGAAGAGCCGCTGGAGTAGTGTTCGGTTATCAGAGATTGTAAACATTAGACGGCTATGAGAAACCGGACACCCCGCCTTTAATATCATTTGTCATTGACCTGCATATTTATGTGATAAACTGCACTTTTTATACAACTATTTGGCCTGTGCTACAAAAAACCCTTTATAAGCACCGGTGGTATGTGCAAAAAAAGTTAAGTACAGCCCCCCCCCACACACATATTTAGTGTGTGAAAATACTGACAAAACTTTCCTTTCAGACTCAAAACATTCACTTTAATAATACTGAAGACATTTCTTAACCTGACTGAACCGTAAGCTTTATTTACAGAGTAAAAAGTGAATGTCTTGGTTTTGGTTGGGGTGGTGGTCGGGGTGGACCTCTTTTTGCACCCCCGACTGGCAAGCTGCTGATTTCAGGAGGAGGGGCCTATGGGTTTTGTCAATTGGATAGGATGAGGACAGCAGAGAGGGAAGAGTCTACCACCACCAGAAGGGGATTGATTAAAAACATTGACTTCACGTCAGATAACAGGTAAGAGAATTGAGAAACTGTTCCACCTGTCACACTCAAAGAAACCTTAATAAACACACACATTTGAATATCATTACTTAAAAGACACAAATACAGTAAATTCCTCAGTTATAAGCAGATATAATGGCTAACACTTTACAGTAAGGTGCCATTTGTAAACAACAAGATAATGGATTAGCTAACATGATTTAACGATAAATAATATCTAAATGATGTATTCATCTTGGTTCATATTGATTTCAGGGTTTTTTGGATGTGCTCAACTATGTGTTTAAAACGACCAGAAGTGATGCGGCCACGAGGTGTCGCTGTTCTTCGCTTTGATATCAATCACCATAACCTTTTAATGTCACATTAGCGTTTACAGTGTGACTATGAATAACTTGTGTTTTGGAAATATGTTTTCTACAACAGTTACCTCGGTGAGATGTGTTTGTAAAATAAATCAAGGGAATCCGACGTCTGTTCGGTCATTTGTAATCGGTTTTTATTAAAATATACATGTCATTATCAGCAATCTGACCGGTGGAGTTACCCTCAAACTGCGTTTTAAGAAATTTTCAGTTTGTTCAATGTAGTTGTATTTCTGTGCACTTTTGCCAATATAAACTGTTGCAAAGCAGATTTATAAAAAACATTATGCAGAAAATCTAAAACACTAAAATTAAGATAAATAATGCATGTTCAAGTTTTGAATTATATTCTTTACTTCAGTTCACTGTTTTTTTTCATATAAGATGTTTATTAATGCGCAAGTTACCGAGCTTTTATGACCTTATATAGCTTATATGACCTACATTTGAGTCAGTGGCGGCTGCTGGTCTTTCAAAGAGGGGAAGCTCATTTTCACAATGAATGAATGAACAAACTATCTAAAAAATATATATAAACACGTTTTTTGACAATTAAAGGGGAAGCTGAGCTTCCCTTGCAGTCTTAAAGAAATCGCGACTGATTTGAGTCAAAACATTAAAAACGATAACATTTTCACTCTTTGTGACGTAATAACAGATCCGATAGCGCGCGCGTTGGATTTATTCAGAACATTTGACAAAACTCAGCGCAAGCGGCAGTTATCATCTGAGCTCTGACTAAAGTCAATAAGCTTATTTTGTTTACTTTTCTTTACTAAATCATCACACCTATTTTTCAATCCCTCAGCTTGCTTTCCATAACATCTTTCTCCCGGTTATGGTTATGTTTGTATATTTACTTTTCCCATTTCCTGAATTTGGACAAGGTAACAAGAGTCCAAGTAGCCTGCCCTGGATCTCATTTCCTTATTTTCCCATACTGTCCTGATGTCATTAGGTTCCCAAATGCCACCTTCCCCAAATGCCAGCTTTAATCTTAACTTTTTCAACTATTTCTTCCTGTTTGTTTAGTGTCAAAACATTCAGATCATTTATCCGACAATATCTCAGCTATTTCGTGTAGATTAATCAACCTTACTTTCAGACATCTTGTCATCTTTTCCTGACATTCCCATACCCATAATGAACATATAGAATCAATCCAGCAGTATTTTACACTAGTCTCGACAATTACTCAAAATATCCCTAGTCTTTACTTTTTGGTGCTTTTTGTTGCTGACATGTGTTTAGACTGTTATGGTTGTGATGCAAGCTTTGTGTTTTCATTATTAAGCCCTGATGACATCACAGGTAAGTATACTAAAAACACACATTTATGTTGTGTCAGTAGTTTTGAACTCTTCATGATTTATTTAAGATAAATTTGAGCTTTAGGGATGCACTGCTGTCGTCCGATATTGGATAAATTTAACACCATCGGCATATCGGCAATAGCATGGAAAAGGCCGATACTGTTGGACTTTTTAGGCGTCCTGCATATTCAAAAATGGAAGGGAGACGATTTCCAATAAAATAAGGTTTATTAACCAGATCACAAAAAATACAGCATGCTAGGTTGTTGGACGAACACTCCTCTGTCCTCTCAAAAACCAACAACAACCCCCACAGCACATATTCACAGCATATATTGGTATGTCATGACGATCTCTCTTCTGCAGGGGGCCGGGATCCCCCTTGTTTCCACAAATCACCAACTTCTGCTTTCCTGCAAAACACTCCTGAAAAACAACGTTCCACAAATCTCCGCCAACCCTCTACACAACTGCAGCCGAGCTGCCCCCTCTCCCCCACACACTCACACCTCCTGTTGCAAGCACACCAATATCGCACAGTGCAGATTATTTGATGAATGAATGTATGAAACAAAAAAATATCTTCACACCATAAGAAATACGAAATAAAATATGTAGTAACAACAGTAATATCCCTCAATCCCTCTCTTGACCTCGTAAGAGGTCACACATAATCCTCATCATCTGATAATTGGTTTGTTGCCAACGGGGCATGGTATACGGGGGTGGGGTAAGATCTTTCTTTTCTATTGCCGCAACTATCAGTCGGTTGCACAGGGATCTGATACATGGTATACAGCAACATCCACATGTCACTAGGATGGCTAGAAACACTGCTATTGATACTACTATGGACATAACCAAAGCTTTCCATTTACCCAATGCTTTGTCCAACCAATCGCCCATGGGGTTGTTTATGCCCGAATGTTCCTTCATTTCTACAGATAATGTTCTTAATCCTTCTAAAGCTTTTGTTACAGAGCCATCCGGGGCAGTATTATTTGGAATGAAAGTGCAACAAAAATCGCCAAACATGTGACACACTCTTCTCTGCTAACAACACATCCAATGCCATCCTATTCTGTACTGCCATGAGAGATGTTTGGGCTAACTGTTCTGATAGGCCTTCTAATGCGGCCCTTGTCATATTTGTTAATCTCATCACATTGTAATGGACATAATTAATTCTGTCAACATTCTTGTTTGGGGTGACTGGAAATAATCCTGCTATGATAGGAATATTTTCAAAGCCTGCTGCGATTTGATCCGCCAATTTAAATTCATCCGGAACTACTCTAGGTACTCCAATAGCATCTATGTACGTGGGACTGTTTAATGACAGATCTATGGTTGTTGTTCGTTTTCTTTTTTTTTAAACAATCTGTAAAAAAGTAGAAAAATCCTATCTAAAGCTTGTGAAATACACTTATAATGCTTATAATGAATAAATGGTTATGACTATGTCCACCCCTGTGAACACTTCACTTAAGATGCTCTGGACTCTCTGAAAGTCTAGTTTATCCAGTCCGCACCCCAGCCAGGGCACTGAAATCCTTCTTACTTTGTGCTGTACGCACCAGTCTCTCATGTGTCGTAAACTGTTGGTGAAATTTTCGTATGTGGGGAGGTCAGTACATTTTAATTTTGTGATCAGGTGAAAAATAGTTCTACCGTCTTCCTCATGGGTTATTGCACATTTACCTGATTTTTTGTTTTGTTGTTTCACTTTTTCGACACCATATCTACTCTTAAATGTTACTGCAATGCCTGCACCATATGCACAATCTTCACTTACACAGTGCGCTAAAGGTTCCTGTGGTGGACATGCAAAAATGTCACCTTTCTTGTGTACGATCTGTAAAAGTTTTCCTTTTTCTGAACTGCCTTGTACTTCACCTTCAACACCCTCCCTCTCTTGGACCTGAGATCTCAGGTCCACAGCCGTCTGTTCCTGAGACCTGCTTGGTGAATCACACGCTACACAAGAAGACAAATGATACCAGGTGTCGCCTTTTCCTTGGAGGCGGACACAGTGGGATGTACGTGAGGTGACACGCAGTGGTTTAGACCACCTGGGCTCGTTCCACTTCCTGCGGAAGGTCTTCAGTCGCACCAACTCAGTGGGTGGTGGAACAGGTTCGGTTCCAGGAAAAGGTTCCAGGAAAAGATCGACCTGTAAGCAATTCAAATGATGTAAAGCCAGAAATCCTGTTAACAGAAGAACGTACAGACATTAATGCTAGAGGGAGTACAGATAACCAGGTCAATTTTGTCTGTGCACAGATTTTAGCCAATTTCAGTTTCAGAGTGGGAATATGTAGCTGCCTCAGTACTAGTTTGGTAGCCTGCAAACATTCTTTGTTTGTTGTTGCTGCTAACAGTAAATCATCAACATACATTATTAACCAGCAGTTTTGGGGAAGAACAAAATTTTGCAATTGTTCCTTTAAGTCACATCCATATGTGTTGTCTCGTCGTCTCATCACTATCTAAACTCTGTTGGCTATTCAATGAAACAGGGGATGTGTGGTGATGTTTTAGCCCTCCACACGCCTCTTCCCCCTCCCCTTGTGGAATGTGTTCTTTCTGTTCCTCTCTCTCGGGGGCTAACTGCTGTGATGTTTCCCTGACTTATCTTGTGAGTTGGTGTAATTGCTGTCTTAATTCATTTATTTCAGCCATTGTGTCAGGCAATTCTACATCTACGTTTCCTTGGTTCACTTTTACCATAACTTGCTGCAGTTTTGCCTCATACGATGGGGGTTTTGTCAATAATTGCAAGTCCGGATATATTTTTGGGGGTGGGGAATATGCTGCCTGATCTGAGGTGTCTCCCTGTGCACTTCCTGACTTCTTTGTCTTTTCTTTGTCTGCCTTAACTGTCTTCGCACGGTCCCCTGACCTCTTGGTTTTAGCAGGACTGAGGCCCTTTGCAGTAAGTGCAATTCGCGTCCACAACCTGAGATCTGTTCTATACTCTTCTTCTTGGTTTGAATGTTTACCCCTATTAATCCACTTTACATTGCATTTCTGCTCTACATGCCTTTTTAGTCTTACATGAGCTCTTCTTTCCATATCCCTAATTTTTGGTGCCAGTGGCACTGACATTTTGTCGGGCGTATCCCATCCATTCTCTATACATATCTGACTCCATTTATTCTCCCATATTTTCTTCTCCTTTTTATGACGCTTAGGCTCCGCCTGAGCTAGTAACATATCTACTACACTTTGCCACTGGTCTAAAATCAGCGTACCTCCATATTCTTCATATTCCCTTTCATATTCTGCCATTCTTTGTCTATTTCATACACACACAATTTAATACATAGAAAAATAAAAATTTACCAAAGAAATCACAGAAAATATTATTTTGCAATTTTACAAATTTATGGTTTCTCCGAACCAAGGGACTCCAACCCATATTTATGTTATTTCAATAACAAGGGCCTCTAACCCAAATTTATGGTTTCCAGCACCAAGGGACTCAAACCCAAATTTATCTGATCAATAAACCTCAATCATGCGTTTTTCGTGAGACGTTCATCAAATGAACGTGTCAATTCATCAAAATTAAAGTCCATCGTCAAAATAAAAGTCCAGTTAACCTCATAACTAACCTACTACTAAAAATGTACAAAACAAGTAATTAAATGTAATTAGACTTAAAATAGCAAAAGAAAAAATAGAATAGGTAAGATACTAGTCCATATTAACATAGTTGTACACCACAAAAAAATAAATCAAATAATCCAGAAAAATAAAAACGGAAAAAATTAAATTTGGGGAAAAAATCAAACGGAATTTAGGGAAAAAATCAAACGGATTTCATAGGTCCCTGGTTTATTAACAATCTGCATGAAGGCAATGAGTTGGATGTCTGAATATCCTATTTTTTCTATGAAGTAAATAATTTCGGTAAATTGCAACAGCACAGACTTTATTTAAATATATTAAATAAATTATCAATTTTAAGTCAAATTTGAGTTAATTTTTTTATAAAATAAATATTGGATAAAATAAATAACCTTTGAAGATTTTCATGTTGTCTTATTGTATTTTTATCTTAACTTACATTAAGATTTAGGCACATTTACAGTTGTGCCCCTCATAAAATGTTAAATGGATCCAATTCATGTTCAGTATAATAAATTGAATGCAGAAAAACTAGCTAGTATTTTATAGTACTGTATGCTATTGACCCATATCGGTATCGAAATCGGAATCGTCCAATAGTTGTTTGTTAAAATCGGTATCGGCCCAAAAAATCCTATCGGTGCCTCCCTAATTCCAACTAAAACATTGTGAGAGATCTCACAGTGTCTTCTGTAATCTTCTCAAGACTAAAACACATGCAATACCTCTGTTTTACAACTTCAACAACACCTTCTGTAAATGAAGAGGACAGTGTCACTATCTCTCATGAGGTGAAAGTCTTTAATGCTTTAATAAGCTTTAACTGTTAAGTCAATTGTTGAAACCATGCATAGCCCTTTTTATTAAACTGATTCTTTAAGATAAAATACAAGTATTTCCCAGTCACCCAGTTTGAATGAAAGCAAGATATAGTGTGAAGAATTTTAGGGATATTTAATCATTCTTCATTTTTTAGTTTTCCACATTTTAGAATAATAACTAATGGAACAAAGCTGACTATATGGGGCAGTTTCTAAAGTCTAGTCCAAGAATAATTCAAATGTTAGAGGTGTCTTGATCGAAAAAACAATTTGCACTGACATTTATATAAAGTATATAATTGTTTTGTCTCAAGATGCACACCATAATGTTTTTTGTGAAGTGTGTTTTTTAAAACGACTTAATTATTCTCATTTAATTAGTCTTAAGGTAACCTTGTCCGGGAAACCACCCCTATGGGAATTATGTTGGTACGTTGGCCAAATTATCCTTTAAAAAAACAATTTTTGTTTTGTGATAAGACACATGTGTTGGGCTGTTGTCATGATTATATCAATCTTCTCATAACTCTTTTTATACATTGAAAATAAGATCAAAACATTTCTTAAGATAATTGTTTTTTAAATCATTTCAGTCAAGTGATGCAAGTATTTGTGTATTATGATTGTCGTTTTGTTCCAGACGTGATTTATAATGTGAGTCATTTAGGGCTTTAATCTTGTGATAAATGTGAACTTTAATGGCAGATTAATGTTGATTGTTGTCTGGATGAGGTGTGTCTGATGTTTTGCAGGATTGGGCGAGACTTCTGAGGTGTGAGGAGATCTCTTCTGTTTGATTGTTGTCTTATTGATTCATACGCATCAGGACGCTGGATTCTGTGCTCTTGTGTTCATGTCACTTATAACAGCATCTTCAGAGAATTTTGTTGATTTATTTACGTTATATTCCTAAAGTTGTGTGATGACCGTGAGCCAGAAGGGTTGTGAACACTTCATATAAGAGGCGTGTGTTTCAGCAGACAAAGCAAACGTTAATTCATCCTCTTTACTCAACAAAATCACCGTCTAGAATCTGTTCTGTATTAAATCAGATTGCATTTTCAATCCTGAATACTGAAAAGCTCAATTCAGCACAAATAAAAAAGACTCATGATGGAAACATCAGATAAAGGAATAAAAAAGCACATGAAACAAAACTGCGCATTATAGTTCATTTAAAGGCTAAAATGTCCGGACCAGCTGCTTGCAGAACAAGAATGAAATATCAAGTGATGCCTTAATAGAAATGTTGAATCTAAAGTGTGAGATCTGAATCCAGATATTTTGTGTTTCATCACTGAGGTTTCATTCTGACTTTTGAAGTCAATACAGAAAAGCAGCCGGAGCTGACAGGTGATGTTTAAAGAATACTGCTGGTGTTTCTGACTCAATGTCCTGGTATGTACTTCACATGACTTTCACCGGTGGAGAAATAACGCCTCATATACAAGAACAGTGTGTTATCATGGCGTCTGACACTCATCAGCAGTATCGGCTTTAATGGATTAACACATCGAATTATTGTAATTAAATGATTGTTTTCTGAAACTGGAGTCTGCAGTCATTTACAGTGACTTATGACGCACAACATTATCTACCGTACAGTGAAAAGGCTTTCACCAATTCCGTGAAGAAAATGTATTACATTTTACTGTAAAATGATGGTATTTACTATGTTGTGCACAATAGGTGATGACAGCAGAGACAGAGTTCTGGAAATGACAACGAACAGGACACACCCCACCTAACACCTTCTCTCTCTCTCTCTCTCTCTCTCTCTCTCTCTCTCTCTCTCTCTCTCTCTCTCTCTCTCTCTCTCTCTCTCTAACTCACTCACTCACTCACTCACTCATCACTCACTCACTTTCTTACACTCTGTCTCTTCTCTTAATTTCATTGTAAGTATGCTTTATTGGCATCGCAAATATTGCATGTTTGTAATTGTAAACATTTCCATCTGTGCATATAGTACAAATGTGCATAAAAAGATAAAGATGCCCGTCTCTCTCGGTTTCTTTGTTTATTTCAGACCGTTTGTGTTTTACAGGTTTATCTGCTTTTGTGTCAGTTTATGTAAGATTTGCATGGAGTTATGTTTGTGTGGAGATTGTTTTTGTGAGTTTGGTGATATTGATAAGTGTGTTTATTCTGTATTTATTTGAAAACAGCTCTAATGAGGTTTTGTGTTATTGTGTGTGGATGCTCTGCTGATGTTGACTTGAATGTCTTGTCAGATCTTGTCAGTTGGTGAATGTTCCTGCTTTTGTTCACCTGTCTGAACACAGTTCATTTCTTTGATTGAGCAGCAGTTTGATCAAAGTCTCTCATGATTCTTCATTCATCATCATTTCTCTTTCTTTCATCACGTCCAGTCCAGTATCAGGTGCGTGGTGATGTGACTCTGGTTCAAATGTGTCACGTCTCGTGTGGAGGTGGAGCCATTCCCAGCTAAATAAACCTGCTGTCACAAACTCCTTCGCACTAACCCACACACAACTTCACTGACATCTCACATCTTTCTTCACGGCCGACAAACCAAAGAACTCAACAACCCTAAAACATCATAGACGCAGGTAACAATTAGTTTCAGATTTTTTAAAAAATCTTTTCATTGATAGAATTTTCATTGAGTCTTGCAAAGATTGTATACAATAACAGCAGCATTTAATGAAAATGAATTTCAAATCATTTCTGTTGTGATGTGTTGTACATTATATAAAGTATGTCAGTAAATAATTAATGGTAATATTATTTTTAAAAGTTATTACGTTCAAACCCAATGTGAAAAATTATTTAAAGAGTTTGGTTTCAAAATGAGATAAAACGTTTAAAAAATCATGTTTTTTATTATGTTATCATGTTTTTATTTTGTTAGTTACTATGGTCTGTATTAAAACAAACCAACTGCAGTTTGATTGATATTTAATGCACAATAAATAACATGATTTTTGAATATATGTGTACGTATGATTTATTTATTGTCTTGATTTCTGTGTTGGTTGTGGTTTTGGCTGAGCTGTAATTGGTGACTCGAATTATATAATGACATTTAACTGGAGAGAGATGCTCCTGACCCGCAGGCCATAATTAATGAGAATTATGAATAATGACTGAACATTATGTGTGGGAGATTATCAAGAAATTCTTGCTTATGATTTGATCTACTTCAGATGCTTAGACGTTTACATCAAGACACAATAGAAGACAAATGTAGACTGACAGTCAAATGTTTAGACACATACATACGTACTAATATTATTACTCTTTTGAATACCTAAACAAAAGTCCAAATGTTTGACTGATGGTGTGCAGCATGTGTAGACACTGTTGACTCAAGAATATTTCTCAGGGTGGGCTGATAATATCAAAGATCCATACAGTATGTACACATTATATGGGGCACGTTGTCCTGATCAAAGCAGCCTTTCAAATGCATAATGAAACCTTTTCATCAAAATGTAATTAGTTAAAACATTTATGAAACAAAATTGCACTTTTGACTCATAAATCCATGTGATGTTTTGTACCTGGACAGGACAGACAGTTCACATCATTTAGTATTTATCTGCTTGTTTTCCGTGTGATTCAGAGATGTCAAACTCTTCTAGAGGTCCAGCGGTCCGAGCATCTGCGTCTCCAGCAACCGGCTCATCAGCAGGTTCTTCAGACACACTCTCTGGATCTCCAGGTGAGGAAGATGAGGATGGGTGTGGTCTATTGATGATGATGTCATCAGAGCAGGGATTTCAGGAAAGCCGTGAGTGGGCAGATGAGATTTGAGGGTTTAAGACTCAAAACATGTCACTCAGGTCTGTTCTCATCTGTCCAGGTGTGTACTTGGTCAAATCCAAAAAAGAAAAAAACTACAAAAAGAAAAATAATATTTGACTGTACATGGAATAATTGTGAAGATAAACATATTATGTTCTGAGCACAAAGAGCGTGTTGGGCCGGTGGTGTTCATCATCAGTATACATTTCTGTTTAGATTTTAATGAAATGAACCCAATGTTTTCAAACCAGTACGACTTGATTTTCTCTGAGACAGAACAGGAGATGTTAGAAACGGACACCCTGTGGCTTCTGAAGATTTCTTTATTAATCGTCAAGCTTAACTTAGATTATCTCAACACTGCCTGACAAATAACTGACATCCTACTGCCTGAAGACAAAAACAACAAGACTTTAATGAAGCTTCGCTGAAGGTTTCAACAGAAACTCTAGGTTTTGAGTTTGTTATCTTAGCGTGTGTAAGTTCTCTAAACAGGTTGTGTTGTTTTTGTGTCTCAGACTCTCTCTTGACGGTCCGTTCCATTGATCTTCTGAAGTCCAGAGATGGGCTGAACCGCCGAGAGCACCGCACGGACGCTTTCATTCATGACAAACTGATCGTCCGCAGAGGTCAAACCTTTCAGATGTGGATCGACCTCTCGCGACCTTTTAACCCTAAAACTGACCGTCTGCACCTGGAGCTCAGGTTAGGTCAGTGACAAAAACATTCCCGCTGTTCCAGTTTAGTGTGCTGGTTTTTTGTTTTCCGTATGAATGAAAAACACATGAGATCTCTTTAATGTCTCAAAAAATGGTTTGAAAAGAGATGTCAACCACGTGTCAAACTGAGCTCAGATTTGTCAAGTCTGCAATCAAAAGTCAAGATATCTGTGACTAGATTGATACCTGAATGAAACACAACTGATAACCTTCTCCTAGAGTTATATAGTATAATGTTGGTGTTTTGTGCAGAAGTGTTGTTGAATAGTTTTTCTGTATTCACCTGTCATCTTTAACACGTTGACAAAGCAAGCGCTGGGAAAGGAGAGTATTGTGATGTTTTTGTTGTATGTTTTGTGAAGTCACACGTTGTTTGAATGGTAAATCCGTTTAGTGACAATGAGAGGAAGGTAATGGAAAAAAGGAAGATTAATATAAATTTTCGAACATTTCAACGGTTAAATCAATTATCCGTAAAACTGTGTTTATTCAGACTGAAGAATGTATTAATCATTCATTCCTGCGTCTCATGAGTCATGTAACGCTTGGATTTATGCCAGACTCGTTGTTAGGACATATAATCCAAGATGATCTGCCCCTCCTAAACCTTTATTATCTTTACACTAATTGTAGAATTAAGAGTCAATGACATATGATTTCATGAAAACCATTAAGATGAAAATAGAGCGCCAGCACAGTTTTTCCATCCCACATGAAAAATACTGTAGCTATAGTATATTTACTATAGTAAACCATGATAAACTTTGGTAAATACTCCAACAAACTTCAATATTTACTATAGTAAACCATGATAAACTTTGGTAAATACTC
This sequence comes from Triplophysa tibetana, assembly GCA_008369825.1. NCBI lineage: Eukaryota > Metazoa > Chordata > Actinopteri > Cypriniformes > Nemacheilidae > Triplophysa > Triplophysa tibetana. Next base: position 2,572,203 of record CM017912.1, read on the forward strand.
CAACAAACTTCAATATTTACTATAGTAAACCATGGTAAACTGTAGTTAATACTGCAGCATACTTTAACTTTACTACTGTAAACCGTGGCAAACCATAGCCAACACCACAATATATTTTAATATTTACTATAGCAAATCTTGGTAGGCTGCAATAAATACTGTAGTATACGGCTGTATTTACTACGGTTTTCCTTGCTAAACTGTGGCGAATTCAGTACTATATTTAAATATTTACTTTAATATTATCTATAGTAAACTCTGGTAACCAGTTGTTTATTAGTTGCATTTTGTAAATGTACACTACAGCCTACTGTAACTCTGTAACTGAATTTATGTAGTAAATATTGTGGTATTCTAAGTTTTTCTACAAATCAGATGTTTTGATGTTCACATCGGCTTGATTAAATCAGAATAATGGTGTTATCTAGCCCTCAGGTCTTTGTGCATTGTTTTGTTTATGACACAGATTACATGTTCACGAGTGTTCGAGGGATTCGCATCATGGTTTGGTTAGTAAATGACCTGGAAGACGGCCGATGGGAGATGAAGATCGTGGAGCAGAAAGACACAAAGATCAGATTGTCAGTCAATACTCCAGCCAGCGCTTCTATTGGCCAGTATAAAGTCTCTGTGGTGACGTATTCACGGAAGGGAGGGATGATATTTCCATACGCTCAGAATAATGAGTTCTACGTGCTGTTTAATCCCTGGTGTGAAGGTACAAAGACACAAAATAAAACTCATTTATCTTTATGAACTGCATGAAAATGACACTGTGTGTTTAAATCTCTCTCAGATGATCCGGTGTATTTAGCTAATGAAGCTGAGAGGAGAGAATGTGTTCTGAATAACATGGGAAGAATTTACTACGGTACCGAGCTGCAAATCGGAACCAGAACCTGGAACTTTGCTCAGGTGAGAAGTGAAACCATCATTATACAGCGAGTGGATCTCTTTTTTATTCTATTTCAAGTCCACAACAATATTTTAAGATATCATTTCCAAAATGAGATAACTCCATTTGTATGTTGGTTGGTTTTGATTTAAGCCATGATAAAAAGAAAAGAAAAGCTAACTTACACAATAAAAACATGATTGTTTTATCTCATTTTGGAAACAAACTCTAGTGTTTGGCATAACAAGGAAGATGTGTACTTGTTACAAAAAGAAAGCAAACACTTTTAGACATACTGATTTTAGTCTGTTTTGTCTTATTGTAATGCATGTTTTGTTTGATTTTAAATGACATCTCTCTTGGAAGATTATCATTATTGTCATAAAAGATCAATAATAATTTCTTCAAAGAAGTCTAAACAAAATCTAAAATGAACCACAACATTAAACTGTAAACCAAAGCACGGAAAATATATAGAATTTATTATACCCAAATTATTTTTAGGATTCAGAATCAAATCAGAAGACACAGTTTAGAGTGCATCATCTGGACCCCAAAATCTTTTTTTTCCCTTTGACGGCTATTCATGTTCTGACCTAATAAACTTTTTTGTGTCAGTTTGAAGAGGATGTTCTTGAAGCATCTCTGTTTGTGTTGGAGAGAGCGCGAGTCTCTGTGACGGCGTGGGGTGATCCGGTGAATGTGTGCAGAGTTATATCAGCTCTCGTGAGTTATATTTTTCATCAGACGTAAATTTACATTTTATATTAACATTCATGCAGAGGCCACACACTTTAATTTAAACTAAAGCAAATTAAGGTGTATATTGGTGTGGTTATATATGAATATATTTGTCTTAGTATCACTACAAGCAGAGTACAGTGTTAAATCATTTTCATTTCTTGTCTGTGATAGGTTAACTCTAATGATGACCAGGGTATACTGGAAGGCAATTGGTCAGAGAGTTTTGAGGGCGGGACCGCGCCGACAGCCTGGAGCGGCAGTGGAGACATTCTGAGACAATACTACAAGAGTTCAGGAACGCCCGTGAAATTCGCTCAATGCTGGGTCTACGCTGGAGTCACAAACTCAGGTGAGAACATGTTAACGGTTGCTTAGCAACCCCACAGAACACCTTAGCGACAGGTCATCAAATACTGAAGAAACTGATGACTTTTGCAATATTGTGATAATTCTCTAGTTGCTCAGGATGGAGCTGGTGAGCTTTTGGAGACAGAACAGTAATTTCCAGTGTTCTGTCAGTTTATGCTACCCTGTCAAATTTTGTAACCTCCACACAGAACCACCACAAAATACAGGACTACCCCCCCAGCCCAATCACAACACGATGGAAAAAGGAGGGTTTCTGGCTGGCAAATATGGGTGTTTTTAGAAATAAAAAGAATTAAGTAATATAAAAGTGATATGACAGATCCAATTACATTTCTTAGTCAGTCAGTCATATTTATTTATACAGCACATTTAAAAACAACAGTTGTTGGCCAAAGTGCTGTTCAAAATTTAAGCATAGATAGTACACTACAGTTATACCACTGTCCTTACTTATTACCAGATGCAACCGTAAATGAATACATCTTAACAAGTGACTTAAAAACAGTGTATGTTGGTGCAGTTCTTGTATAAGATGGCAAATTGTTCCATAACTGTGGAGCAGCCACCGAATAGGCAGCATCTCCTTTTGATTTCAAGCGTGTCCTTGGAACGGTCAAGGCTACTAGTTGATCGAAGTTCCCTGGAGCCATTACAGTGGAACGGAAGGAGATCAAAGATATATGACGGAGCCATTCCATGTAAACCCTTGTAAACAAACAACAATGTTTTAAAATGGATGCAATATTTAACTGGGAGCCAGTGAAGAGAGAACAACCCTGGCAAAATATGTTCCCTTTTCCTTGATCCAGTTAACAGTCGATTTTGAACAAGTTGAAGAAGAGACAATAGAGACTGGGAAACACCCAAGTACAGTACATTACAGTAATCTAATCTGGATTAGATAAAAGCATGTATTACAGACTCCATGTCTCTTAATGTTAAGAATGACTTCATCTTTGCAATATTCTTTAGCTGATAAAAACAATTTCTAACCACAGCATTCTATTTATCAAAAGTCAAAGCAGAGTCAAAAGTAATGCCTAAGTTTCTGACATGTGATTGAAGATTCACAGATAGAGGCCCCAGTTTACTGGCCACAACCTCTGTAGACGCAGGGGAGCCAAAAATGAAGACCTCAGTCTTAGACTCATTTAACTAAAGGAAGTTGGCAGACATCAACTGTTTAACATCTCTCAGCAAACATACAAACACTGTAAGCTGGAGACATCCTTAGGGTGCATAGGAACATAACACTGAGTATCATCTGTGTAACAGTGGCATGAAATTGTGCCTCCTAAACATAGCATACAAAGGAAGCATGTATAAAGAAAACAGAACAGGACCCAAAATTGAGCCCTGTGGAACCCCATACAAGACTGGTGCACAAGATGATGAATATTTGCCAGTCTCTACAGAGAAGATTTCTGAGCACTTCGTTAAGTCAAAAGAACTCAAACTGGAAATTAGTCTGCAGGCTTTTGCGTCGCGAAGGCGCAACGGCGCCATTTTGTGTCTAGCCCATTTGTCAGTCAGGTTGAAATCACAACTTCAATGTTTATTGTCACTGAATATTCCTGAAGTATTTTTCTTTACCTGTTTCTCTCCTTCAGTGTTGAGATGTTTGGGAATTCCTACCCGCTGTGTGACAAATTTTAGGTCCGCCCACGACACAGACTTCTCCATGACAACAGATATTTACATCGATGACAAACTGGAGGTGATTAAAGAACTTACGAACGATTCTGTCTGGTATGAGAAACACAACCATCACCTCAAGAAGGAGCACAAGTTATTTATGTCATTGTTGGCTCATTCTCTCTCTCTCTCCACAGGAACTTTCATGTATGGAATGAGTCCTGGATGGCTCGTCCGGATCTCCCTCTGGGTCATGGGGGGTGGCAGGTGGTCGACTCCACCCCTCAAGAGCCCAGTCGGGGTTCCTACCGCTGTGGTCCGACCTCTGTCACCGCAGTCCGTAACGGACAGGTCAACCTAAAGTACGACACACCATTTGTGTTTGCTGAAGTGAGTCCTGTCATCTTTACATCAAATCTCTGTTTCTCAACATTATAAAGTTTATATGTAGAATCAGTGATAATTAAATTATTTGTTTTTGGCGTCTGGTTAAATTGAATCGTGTGTTTCAGGTGAACAGTGATAAAATCTTCTGGCAGAGGAAAGCTGATGGGAGTTTCTCTCAAGTTCGAGTTGAGAAGCATTCCATCGGTCAGCGCATCAGCACTAAAGCTGTGGGCTCAGACATGCGTATCGAGATCACACACCTCTACAAACACCCAGAGGGTAACAAAACATCTCCAAATTCACTTTATCTGCTTTGTTTGAAGTAGATGAACACATTCAAGAGTGTCCAAAAACATTCTTTATAGACATTTTAGTGATGTCACCTCCTCAAAAATCATTCATATTTTATCGATTCTTCAGACTGGAACATAATTTAGAAAATCTTCTCAAACAACAAACACTGACATATAAATGTAACTTATACACTTCCATCATGTTTCAGGTTCAGAGGAGGAGCGTATGTCTGTAGAGACGGCCAGTCGTTACGGCTCTAAACCGATGATGTATCCCTTCCCCTTGGCCAATGACGTGACGGTTGAAATCATTATGGAGGGGGCGGGGCCTCGTATGGGTGGTGATGCCAAACTGAGTCTGGTCCTGAAGAACAGAAGTTCAGTTCAGCGCAGCACAGCACTTCTGTGTGAGGTGCTGGTCATGTATTACACTGGAGTTCTGAAAGCATCGCTGAAGAAAGAACGTGTTCCTGTCATCCTCAAACCTCAAGAGAGTGAGGATCTGTTGACTTAAACACAGACTTTATCAGATTGAGAATGAAGTGTTATTTGTGTCATATGTTCTGGTGTGTTCTTCAGTCAAATCTATTCCGTGGATGCTGCAGTATGGGGAGTATATGAATCATCTGGTGGATCAGGGAGCTCTGATGCTCACCGTCACCGGACGAGTCAATCAAACCAAACAGATTCTGGCCACTCAGTTCAACTTCAGACTGCGAACACCGGATCTCACCATCACTGTGAGTCAAAAACAATCATTCATCATCTGAATCTGACGGAGAAAATCTCTTCTGATGTGTTTCTTGTGTTTGTTGACTTGTGTTGATGGAGTGTTTGTTGACTTGTGTTGATGGAGTGTTTGTGTTTGTTGTGTTTTCTAGCCTGTAGGAGAAGCTGTGATGGGTAAAGAGCTGACGGTCAAGATCTCATTTCAGAATCCACTGCAGCAGGTGTTGAAGAACGTTGTGTTCAGGATCGAGGGATTGGGAATACAGAGCGTCAGAAAGATCCTCTATGGGTGAGAACAGGTTTATTCTGTGATAAATGTGTTCAGTATGATGTTCATGGCTGTATTATTCAAATGTTTGTGTGTTTGTCAGTGATGTGGAGAAGCTGGCGACAGTGACACTGACGGAGAAGTTTGTCCTCGTGTTCTTCGGCCCTCAGAAGCTTCTGGCATCGATGGACTGCCGTCAGCTCACTCAGGTGCACGGAGTCGCTGATATTGTGGTGAAACGACAATAAAAAAGAAACTTTATCTCATTTCTGTTTGCTCTGAAGGACAGTAAACACACTGAAGGATAAAACACATGTTTATTTGTGCTCAGAAGAATGACATGTGTAAACAATAAAGATGTCACACAGTTCATAACTCTTACAGTTTGTATGTTTTTTTACATAAGTGTAAGTTTATCAACTCATAAATCATTCTTTAATGTCCATAACAAAACACATAACAGTAAATAATGTCTATTTAAAATAAAGTAAACTGCCTGCCACACATTCTTACCCAAATATTGTAATATATTTAAAGACATCAGGTTTTTTCGAAACTATTTGTAAAAACGTAAAGATCAATTTGTTTGACTAAATTAGCTTTTGCACTTTTAATAGAGGATTCTCACATTTATAGAAACTGAACAAGTTATTTTTATCCTTTTGTGAGATTGACACGTGTGGTGTGAACAGAGCTGTGTAAAGATTCATATAAAGGTTTTTTGTGTTTCACAAATAAAACATCACATTTAAGTGGAATGACAGTAGGGTGAGTGATGATGTCATTTTTTTGTGAACTATTCCTTTAATCTTTCCAGATTCTTAGTGGAGTGTTTATTCATTTAATCTCAGATTCCCTCAGTCAATAATTTACCCGTTCATTTATTCATTCACAGGTAAAATGATAAGAGGCTTTGAGTTTTTACCTCCATCATTATAAGATGGGCTGAAGTATGGATAGAGAGTTTCAGTGAAGGATTGACCAGTGATTGAGTAGATATGAGAGCTGGAGTCCACATCATAAAAAGAGACCAAACCCTCCTCATAATCCACAAACACACCCACCTTCTCTGGACCCACACTCAGAGACAGAGAGACAGGAGGACTATCACAAGCCAAATATTTATTCTCATTTCTCAGAGCCATAGTCCAGTATCCATTCACTGGTTTCAGTCTGATCTCTCCCTTTCTGTTAATAGATTCTCTAGCCACTCCTAAATCCCATGCAGTCTTTCCACTAACCTGAACCTCAAAATAAAATCTCCCTGATGAGAATCCTTCTTTTCCCAGAACACATGGACATGGATCAAATCTCTCTGGATTGTCTGGGAACTCTTGCTTTATGTCTCCACAGCTCACTTGTTTTCTATCATCAGACAGAATCACATATGTTGAAGCAGTATCAGGATCCAGAGTCACATTCACTGAGAGAGATCAGAGAATATCAATCAGATCTTCAGAATATAAACATGATGATGTGTGTGATATTTAATATAGTATGTAAATAATCTGTAAATGTAAATATTATATGTGTTTTTAGTGTTTATGTGTGAACATCACACACTTTACCTGCAAACTTCTGCTTCAACATCAACACTGTCAACAAAAATGACAAATACACATAAAGTCTACAAGATGGACAAAAAGGTGTTCAGTCAAACTAAAACTTAGAAAAACTCTTCTACACTTAAAACTGTAACTAGAGTCTGAATCTTTAAATCTAAATATTAAGTGAGATCAAAGACTAGCAAACACTAACAAATGTGAATCTATAAATCACCTGTTTGATCTAGTTTGTGATCCAGAGTCTGTTTGAGTTGAGTCAGAGGTGTCACAGTGTTCAGACTGTCAGAAGTATCAACACTGATGTCAGAGCAGTTCTTCATGTTGACAGGTGTGCACAGACATGAAGAAATCTACATGAGAAGAGAGAAATCCATCATCAGATGAAGTGAAGTGTCATGATGATGTTTTGTGATTGATGAAGAGTGACCTGTATGAGATGAAGATGATCTTCAGTGTTTGACATGATCTGCTGCAGCTCAATGTTTCTCTTCTTCAGTTCACTGATGTCCTGCTCCAGATCTTTCATCACATCTTCAGCGTGTTTCTCTGCTCTTTTCTGTTTCTCCTCCATCATCTTCAGTACATCACACTGACATCTCTCAATGGAGCGGATGAGATCTCTGAACATCTCCACACTGTCTGCTTTCTCTTGATCTGTCTTTCTCTGATACATCATACAGCACATCAACTGGATATATTCCTATATTTATACTTCAGTTATGTTTTCACTCACCTTCATCAGCTCTACTGAGTGTTTGATGTCTTGAATCTTCTTGATTCTGTCCTGAATCTTCTGCTGCACGTCTGTCTGTGTCTTTACCATCTGAGTCTAGAGAGAGAGAGAAAATCACATGTCATCACATCTGTTCCATCTCATGACAGAAAGAAGAAATGGTTGAAAGTATTTCTTGCCTTCCTCTGTCTGCTCTCCTCCTCTATAGAGACAGTGTTGTGAGTCTTGTGATCTCCTTCAGTACAGAACACACAAACACACGTGTGATCATCTCGACAGAAGAGCTCCAGAGGTCTCTCGTGTTTCTGACATATATAATCATCCAGATTGATGACAGGATTGATCAGTGTGTGTTTCTTCAGACGCTGGACTCTCGTGTGAGGCTCCAGATGAGTTTGACAGTAAGAGCTCTGACACATCAGACACGTCTTCAGAGCTTTTGTCTTCTCAGTACAGATGTCACAGAAAACATCAGGTTTATCCACATGAATCTTTTCTTTAAAGTGCTGAACGACGTCTCTGAGTGTGGTGTTGATCTTCAGATCAGGTCTCTTCATGAATGTTTCTTTACAGAATGGACAGATGCAGTCTTTTGTGTTTTTCCAGCATTCATTCAGGCAGTTTTTGCAGAAGTTGTGTCCACATGGAGCCGTGACTGGATCATTGAACACATCCAGACACACAGAACACTGAAGCTCTTCATCTAATGCACCACTAGAGTACGCCATGACTGAAAACACAAATTGTGGCATGAAATATCTATAGTAAAGCAAACAGTAGGGACTTTAAATTGAATGTTAAATATGGGTTCTGTACTTCTGGGTTGCTTATTATATCCCTCCTGTTAATATGTTTAGTCTTTAAATCTATTATATTTGATAGGATTGTGGCTGCCTCAGCATCCACACATTTTTGTTGATATGAAAACATTTGCAAGCTAATGATGTAAACAAAAATGTTCTTTCATGTGTTGTGAATGTGTAGAATCATATTATTATAATATTTTATAATATTAATACTTTACTATAGTAGTATGGTTCTGTTATTTACCAGCGGAGTTCTTTAACTATTCGGGAATATCAGCACAAGGAGAACAGCTCAATAGAAAGTAAATTCTTACTTCAAACCAGTCTAACCTGTGGGTTAACTTTCATAAAAACACTAAATTCAAGATTGAAAAGAATCTGAGGGTCATATGATCAAAATGTACATTCAGTTGATTAGATTCTTATTTCTCATTTAAGAAAGTGTGGAGAAAATAATTGTATATTATTATAATATCTATATGTGAGTCTATTCATAAATACAATTAAACCATAAAAAGTATCTCACCACAAACTTAAACAAGGTGGTTTATATAAGTCTTGTTTTATACTGACTGTGTTCGTTTTATCTGTAGTTCAAGTCTGTTTCTCTGGCCTTTAAGTTGTGTAACACCATCAAACTTTCCTTTAAGACCAATATAAATTATTCTTAGACAATATTTCAGGATTAACTACTAAACCAGCCGACAGTTCTTCACTTACCTGAGTGAATATCAACTGTGTTCAGTAGTCTCAGAGAATCTGAATAAATATTCTGATGTTTGAAGAGATGTTTCCTCAGATTTGGACAAGCTTTCTTGTTAAGTTTCACTTTCCCAATCTTTAACTCACCTGAAGTCATAGTCACGCCCACCACCTACCTGTACATTCATGAATATGCATTCCTGTGATTGTATTAACCAATCAGCACTATTATATATTTTGTATTCTACATGGTCTCATTCAATCATCATATGCAATCAGATTTATTGGTGTTTTATATAAATTCGGTTTTCATGAAGAGGTGGTTAATACCACTGTACAACACTTATACAACAATGATGAGGTATGATTGGAAAAGATTCAAAATAGTATTTGAAATAAACGAACCAACATTTTTCCAAAGTTCCAAAATACAGTTGCACGACCAAAACAAGTGAAGAGCTCTTTTCCAAAACGCACTAATTGAAAAAAAAAAAATGAGTTTGTCATGCCATTTTGCTGTGTACTAAACCTATTCACTGCTCCATCAATGTTTCATGCCAAATCGATATACTTCCTTGTTTAAAATGTACTGCAAGATGCAGTTTCTTTCCAAAACGATATAAATCCCGAACCTGTTTGTAGCCTAAATTCGAAATGTCCTCTCGACCAATCAGAGCTCGTTAGTGGTATTTGTAGGTGTTATTTCAAAATGATTTGTATGTGGTGGAAAATATTGAAACAGGAAATTGAAAATGTTTCTTTTATTTTACTATTTAGTTTGTTAATATTTATTTTATTTGGCTGTCATTTATTCCATGCATTTGCATTTATTTGATTTATATTAATTTATAGAATGAGTCCCTGATGTCATATGTTTCATGTCCTCTTGTTTGTTTGTTTTTAAAAAGAAATAAACCAAAACAAATTTGAAAAAATGGATGGATTTGTAGCGGTTTGAAAAAAATAATCGTCAATTTTGTTGTTTTATTTAACAATCATTGTTTAACATGTTCAGACTGAGCCTGTCACGAAACGTGTGGTGAAAGAACCCAAATGCAGGCAGACGGTGGTGAGGTAAAACAAAATACTTTTATATTTAAACAGGAAACAAAGCAAAAACCCATGGGGTAAAATACGGGGGATAAACAAAGACAGCCAACAGGAACAAAAAACTCACGGAGGGTAACAAGCTGTAACAAAAATCTTAAATCAAAAAACCAGGAACAGAGCGCTGGAGCAGAAACGCTGGGACACAGCGTAGGGACAAATCCTCGATAGATTTCCAACGAGAATGCATGTACAAGGTACAAGAAGGTACAAGAAGAAACTAGCACAGGACAGAGAATACCAGGGCATTAAATTGGGAGACGAACAAAGGATAGTTAACAATAGGCGTGGGTAATAAAACACTGAAGGGAAGCTAACGATGAACGAGAGGGGCGGGGCCATAGACGAGACACGAGAAGATGCATGACAGCCAATATCTAAGCCATGACATGTCCTTCTCACACAAAACCCTAAGGCTTTGCCATGACTCCGCTGCAAGAACAAGAATAAACATGACATGATAGCGGAATCATGACAGAGCCAACAGACCATTTTAACAGGATAAATTGAATATTAACAAAATGTATTGGTCTAGGTTAAAAAATATAATTTTCATGAAAACTATTAAAAAGGATTTACAGCGTTTTGGAAAAGAGCTCTTCAAATGTGTATGTGATTCAGTGTCATTCTGACAAAACACGAATTTGTTGTTAAAGTCAGATCCAAATGTTTTCTTTAGAAAAGTTTTGGTAGGGTAAATGTGTGAGTTCATGAAAGCGTTGCGCAAACCGATCAGTGTATGACATCAAAATATCGTGAGGGTTTTGACGGTTTGGGGTGATTCGGTGATCCTGTGCAGAGTTATATCAGCTCTCGTGAGTTTTGTTCTAAAGCAACTTAAGCTTTATTTTGGTGTGGTTATATGTGAAGATATTTGTTGTAGTATCACTACAAGCAGAATACAATGTTAAAACACTTTCGTCACTTCTCTGTGATAAGTTAACTCTAATGATGAAATGTATGGTTTTGAGGGCCGTTAAAAATTGCTAAATATTGTGCCATCCAGGAAATAATACAGGAAAGTCATAATAACGTCTAGATCCGCCTACTTTTCATCACTATTAGAAGAAAACCATCACAACCCTAGGTTTTTATTTAACACAGTAGCTAAATTAACCAAAAAATAATCGTCAGCGACTTCAGATTCTGATTATCAGCATAACAGTGATGAATTTATGAATTACTACACAAATAAAACCCAAGATATTAGAAGAAAAATTATATCAATGCAACCAGAAGTGAAACCCTCTGAACAAAATAACTACAGCCCCCCTAAGGAGAAATTGCAATTATTTTCTACCGTAGATCTCCATGTACTGTCTAAAATCATTAGATCATCTAAATCAACAACATGCATGCTAGACCCTATACAAACAAAACTACAGCAAGAGATGCCCCCAAAAATTATAGATCCTCTTCTTAGTATTATTAACTCATCTCTGACATAAGGACATGTGCCTAAAGATTATAAGGTGGCTGTTATAAGGCCACTTGTCAAAAAACCTCAACTCGACACTAGAGAACTAGGGAATTACAGGCCTATATTGAATCTACCTTTCATATGCTCCTTCCTCCAAAGGAATGACATTAATGAAGAATTCCAGTCTGGATTTCGAGCATGTCATAGTACAGAGACTGCTTTTGAGAGTAACAAATGATCTGCTTTTAGCGTCTGACCAACGTTGTATTTCATTATTGGTGCTGCTAGACCTTAGTGCTGCATTTGACACCATTGACCACAGCACACTCCTACATAGACTCGAAGATTATGTCGGCATTTTCGGAATAGCCTTGATATGGTTTGAGGCTTATTTATCCGACCGTTTTTAGTTTGTAGCAATAAACAATGAGGTCTCACGCAACTCATAAGTCCAGTAAGGTGTACCAAAAGGCTCAGTCTTAGGGCCTCTGCTCTCCGCATTATACATGCTACCTCTAGGAGATATAATAAAGCGACACGGAATTAGCTTTCACTGTTATGCTGATGATACTCAACTTCATATTTCCTCGAAGCCTCATGAAACACAGCAGTTCCATCAAATAATAGAATGCATAGTCGATATAAAAAACTGGATGAGTAACAACTCTCAAACTTTTTATTACTGAACTCAGACAAAACAGAAGTGATACTTATTGGACCGAAAACCACCGTACGTAACAACCAAGAATACTTCTTAACTATTGACAGATGCTCCATAAAACCATCGTCGTCAGCTAAGAATATTGGCCTTCTATTCGATAGTAATCTGTCAAAAAAAAACTAACTTAGGTCTGTATACTGTGTTAGGTTATATGAGACCAGTCTTCTTTTTTGATTGCACTTATGCTTTTGCTGTCCTTGCGCTGTAGCAATTGCTTACATTGCTTACCCCACCTGTAAGTCGCTTTGGATAAAAGCGTCTGCTAAGTCACTTAATGTAAATGTGAATGTCATTTGAGAGCCATATCGCAAACCCCTGTAAAAAAAGCTATTAGATTATTAATGATAATCTTAAATCTATAATTTACCTTATTAGTAAGTTTATTTATTATCATTTAGACTTGTTGTGCAGGCACTGTCGAGCTTGTACAGAGGCAGCAGCTTTGCCAGAAGTGAACTTGAATCCCCTGGTTGGCCCTGGGTTCTCCTGAGGTTTTTTTCTCGATTGAAGTTTTGGGTTCCTCGCCACCGGTTGCATACTGTTTTTGCACTATTTGCCTCGCTGGGGGGGGGGCTGCTTTAGAATTTGAAAGTATTACATAAATGCATATTGGAACTTATAGCCCGTTTAATATTTGACCTGTGTTTCTCTCTTTTTTATCTTAAATGTGTGCTTTTATGTGGGTATGTCTGTCTTCTGTGTTTTCACCTTGTTCTTGTTTTTACAGGTATATAACTTTAATGGATTTGCTTATAGTCAAAATGTCTCATGTACAGCTGCTTTGTAACAATAAAAGTTGTAAAAAGCGCTATATAAAGAAAGTTGAGAGTTGAGTTGAGTATCCTGCAACGTGAGAAGAAGGTAAATGTGATTGTAACAAAGTTCAAGGTTCAAGGGAAGAAAGGAGGCAAGGGTCGGCGTGGCTGAGAATCGTAAGAATCTTTATTATTACTTCCGGGTTTCACTTCCGGTATCAAATATCTACACAGTCTATTTAAAGCTCTTCGTTGAGTGAGGTTCTCTCCTTGTAATCCTCTTCGTCGAGTAAGATTCTTTCCTTTTAGTCCTGGACACAACGTCACGAGGCTTCTCATGGAACACGTTTCTCAGCCGTCTCTCTCTCTCCGTTTGCTTCCTCCATTGAGCCTTAAAAGCGTCTCCTCGCCAATTACTAGAACAAGAAGCAGGTGTTTTCACTATAGCGTTGATCTGCTTACTTACCGTTGTTCTCCCGACACGCCTCTCTGCCGCAGACCGTGTCAGACCACGCCCCCCTTGCCACATACCCCCACCGCCCGACTCAGGCCGAGGCTCCATCCGGCCTGTAGCCTCGTCCCCCCCCTCCGGGAGAGAAAGTCGGCCACCGCCATCTGAGTCCCCGGCCTGTGGATCACCTGGAATTTAAATGGTTGCAAAGCAAGGTACCAACGAGTGATCCGCGCGTTGGTGTCCTTCATGCGGTGGAGCCATTGGAGGGGCGCGTGGTCCGAACAAAGCGTGAATTCCCGCCCCAGGAGGTAATAACGGAGGGTGAGGACCGCCCATCGAATCGCCAAACATTCCTTCTCGATGGTGCTGTACTTCATCTCAGTCCGAGACAGCTTGCGGCTGATGTACACCACCGGACGATCCTCCCCCTCTATCTCCTGGGACAGGACCGCGCCCACGCCCCTATCAGAGGCATCAGTCTGCAACAGAAAAGGGAGTGAAAAATCGGGAGAGTGCAATAACGGCCCGCCACATAGAGCAGCCTTCACCTGGGTAAACCCCTGCTGGCACTGCTCCGACCATTGGACGGTATCTGGTGCCCCTTTTTTAGTGAGGTCAGTCAGCGGGCTGGTGAGGTCCGAATAATTGGGTACAAACCGTCTATAATATCCCGCCAGCCCCAGGAACTGCCGCACCTCCTTTTTGGTCTTGGGTCTCGGGGAGGTTGCAATTGCTGCCGTCTTATCAATTTGGGGACGCACTTCCCCGTGACCCAAGTGGAAACCCAGATACCTTACCTCTACTCGCCCAACCGCACACTTCTTCGGGTTAGCCGTCAGCCCCGCCCTCCTCAGCGAACTCAGAACCGCTCTCAAGTGCTGCATATGCCGCTGCCAGTCATTACTATATATGATGATGTCATCGAGGTAAGCGGCGGCATATGTTGCGTGGGGTCTGAGTATACGGTCCATGAGACGCTGAAAAGTAGCAGGGGCCCCGAATAACCCGAACGGAAGTGTGACGAATTGGTGTAACCCGAACGGCGTCGTAAAGGCTGTTTTCTCCTTGGATAAGGGAGATAGAGGGATCTGCCAATATCCTTTCGTCAAATCCAATGTCGAATAAAAACGAGCCGTCCCTAGCCGGTCAAGTAATTCGTCAATTCGTGGCATTGGATAGGCGTCGAATTTCGACACAGCATTCACCTTGCGATAGTCCACACAAAACCGGACCGAGCCGTCGGTCTTTGGTACTAAGACTATCGGGCTCGCCCAGTCACTATTGGACTCTTCTATTACTCCCATGTCCAGCATAGCTTCTAATTCCTTCTGAACCACAATTTTTTTGTGTTCAGGTAACCTATATGGGCGACTGCGCACTACCGCACCCGGTTTTGTCTCAATGTGGTGCTCTATGAGATTTGTGCGGCCGGGTAGGGGTGAGAACACATCTGCAAATTCTGCCTGTAATTTTACAACATCCGTAAGCTGGGAGGACGAGAGATGATCTCCCCCTGGAGTCAGAGCGAGAGAT
The DNA here is from genome assembly GCA_008369825.1 of Triplophysa tibetana. NCBI lineage: Eukaryota > Metazoa > Chordata > Actinopteri > Cypriniformes > Nemacheilidae > Triplophysa > Triplophysa tibetana. Next base: position 2,587,319 of record CM017912.1, read on the forward strand.
TGCAATTTTGTGTTCGCTTCTGGCCCGAGATCATCTACTCTACTCACTGTCGTCGCCAGCATTACGGAGTTCAACTCCGTCCACTTTTTGAGGAGGTTGATATGATAAATCTGATGTGCCCCACTCCTATCCGATCGTACTACCTCATAATTGAGATCTCCTATTCGTCGTGTGACCTCAAATGGTCCTTGCCACTTGGCGAGTAGTTTAGAGGTGGACGTTGGGAGTAATACAAGAACTTTCTCTCCCGGTGAAAATTTCCGTAGTCTGGCGCCTCTATTATAATGTCGGCTCTGTCTGTCTTGTGCCTGTAACAAATTCTCCATAGAGAGCCGCCCCAGTGTATGGAGTTTTGTTCGCAGGTCCATGACATACTGAATTTCATTTTTACTCGCGGAAGGTCCGTCCTCCCAAGCTTCTCTTAGGACGTCTAAAACCCCGCGAGGTTGACGGCCGTAGAGAAGCTCGAAGGGGGAAAACCCCATAGAGGCTTGGGGGATCTCGCGGACCGCAAATAACAGAGGTTCCAGCCACTTATCCCAATTTTTGGCGTCTTCGTGTACGAATTTCCGGATCATGGTTTTTAACGTACGATTAAAACGTTCGACCAGTCCGTCTGTTTGTGGGTGATAGACGCTGGTGCGAATCGTCTTAATCCCCAATAATCCATACAGTTCGCGAAGGGTTCGTGACATAAACGCCGTGCCTTGATCTGTGAGAATCTCTTTAGGGATTCCCACACGGGAGATTAATCGACACAGTGCGTCCGCAACACTCGTTGCCGAGATATTGCGAAGCGCCACTGCCTCAGGATATCGGGTTGCATAGTCCACAATGACTAATGCAAATCGATGTCCTCGTGCAGATCGCTCTAACGGCCCGATCAGGTCCATACCAATTCGCTCGAAGGGGACCTGAATAAGCGGAAGCGGGCATAAAGGTGCCCGTGGGGTGGCCGGTGGGTTTACCAGCTGGCATTCAGGACAAGACGCGCACCACCTGCGCACGTTCTCATGAATGCCCGGCCAAAAAAACCGGGCCGTTAGGCGATTTAAAGTTGAGGAATGTCCCAGGTGTCCCGCCATTGGATTACAATGAGCCGCCTGGAAAAGCATTTCCCGACGGCTCTTCGGTATGACCAACTGGGTTGTATCCTGCTTTGACTGAGTGTCCTGGGTCACTCTATACAACCGGTCTTTTAAAATAGCAAAATATGGATAGGTCAACGGTTGCGCAGGATGGAGAAGTTGTCCATCGATCTTACGGACCTGATCAAACGCATGTTTGAGCGTCTCGTCCTGAGACTGCTCCAGAGGAAAATCATCGCTCTGGGAGAGATTTCTTCTCTCCACAGTGCTCCGTTCCTCTGGGGCCGTCGTCAGAGGTCCCGGCTCCACCTCTCCCATCTGCGCAACCGCCCCCCCCCATCGCTCTTGGTTTCGCCCAGAAACATCCGCACATAAGTGTCCCAACAATGTCGAAAATGAAGGCCAATTTGTTCCCAAAATTAGCGGATGCCGGAGGTGCTTGTTAACAGCCACCTCTACACTATGTTTTTGTCCCCTGAATTGTATGGTCAAAGGCACCACAGGGTAGTTCACCACGTCCCCGTGCACACACCTTACTTTAACCGCGCGGCTCGTATCCATTGCCTCGAATTGAATCAGGTCTTGATGAATTGAGGTTTGGTTACACCCTGAATCCACCAACGCCTGATATATACCCCCCCTAATACTCACAGGTATTTGGTACAGTCCGTCCTGACCGAGGGCAGCCTGAGGATTGTCGGGAACCCGGATCATCATGCCGACCTCCATCATAGGACATCGGTCGACAAAATGTCCGGGGTCCCCACAACGCCAACAGGCCGGCCCAGGAGTCCCCGCCGCCCCAGTGGCAGGAAGCAGACCCCCGAATTGGCGAGGAGAGGCTGATGAAGGGTAAGAATTTTGTGGACCGCTGGCGGTCCGGTGGGGGTGTCCCTCCTGGGACCTTAGAGCTCCATATGGCCCCGCCTCTGGTGGGAACCGGGTTCGCGGCGTCGGACGCGGATAGAAGCCCCCCCTGGACCTGGGTAGTGGTACCGGTCTCGTCGGTATCATAGACCTAGAGGGAGAGAGAGAAAGAGATGTTGGGGTTGCGCCGACCCCTGGGCACGCCACCAATTGGTCCTCCGCCAGCTGGATGGCCTGGGCCAGCGTCGTCGGGCGGTGACACTGGACCCATTGAGCGGTTTTCTTGGGCAACCGCCCCACGAACTGCTCCAGTGTCACCTGGTCGACGATGGTGTCGGCGGTAGTGGCCCCGGCCATCAGCCATCTGCGGCAGGCATCCCGGAGCTGGTGAGCGAAGGCAAAAGGTTGGGAATGTTCCCCGAACTCCAGGGATCGGAACCGCTGCCGATGCTGCTCAGGACTCCGGCCAACCCGTTGGAGGATGGCCTTCTTGAGGTCCGCATAGACCATGAGATTCGCCACCGGGAGTTGTTGGGCAGCCATCTGGGCTTCTCCAGACAGGAGCGGGATAAGGCGGGAAGCCCAAGCGTCCGGCTGCCATCCGGATAGTTCCGCGGACCTCTCGAATAAGTCCAAGAAGGCTTCCGGCTCGTCCTGGGTTCCCATCTTATGCAGCGGTACCGTCCCAAAAAGCGTGGATGGTGATGAGCCTCTCTCCTGGCTCAACCAGCTCCGGAGTAACTCGCGGTCCTCCTGCTGAGTCTGGACGAGAGCCTGGAATCGTGCCTCTTGGTCCTCTCGAATACGCAGCAGGGCCTGATGGTGTTCCTGATGGAGACCAGCGAGTGAAGATATTACTTCCGCAAATGGGGATCCTGACGGAGACTGCATGGCGGCGGCTCCTTCCTTTCTTCCCGGGCTTCGGCACCAATGTAACAAAGTTCAAGGTTCAAGGGAAGAAAGGAGGCAAGGGTCGGCGTGGCTGAGAATCGTAAGAATCTTTATTATTACTTCCGGGTTTCACTTCCGGCATCAAATATCTACACAGTCTATTTAAAGCTCTTCGTTGAGTGAGGTTCTCTCCTTGTAATCCTCTTCGTCGAGTAAGATTCTTTCCTTTTAGTCCTGGACACAACGTCACGAGGCTTCTCATGGAACACGTTTCTCAGCCGTCTCTCTCTCTCCGTTTGCTTCCTCCGTTGAGCCTTAAAAGCGTCTCCTCGCCAATTACTAGAACAAGAAGCAGGTGTTTTCACTATAGCGTTGATCTGCTTACTTACCGTTGTTCTCCCGACACGCCTCTCTGCCGCAGACCGTGTCAGACCACGCCCCCCTTGCCACAGTGATGTTCCAAATTGGTCATTTAATGGTAAAGAATGTACTTTCCTAGGACCTGTACTTTACGCAGTAGGTCATGTAATTACCAAAATACTGCAAATATAGTACGATATGATATCAATATTGGATCCAAAAGGAATGGCGTGGCAATCTTATGTGAGTAAATCAGTTTTGTTCTATGTTCGTCACTATTGCTTTGTTGGAGATCGCTTGATGTGCCCTGAGCACTATTCGCACGAGAAAAGTATCACCTGGGGACCTCTAGTCATTTGTATTAATTGCAGAGGTTGTCTGTGATCTTAAGCCCGTGCAAATCGGGATCTCTGTGATTTTGGGGGCTCATATTTCATTTTCAAGGTTTTATCCACCGATTGCGAATAATGGAGGCTGTTTTGAAGGGGTTTGGTATTATTTCGGGTGCTGGGTGATATCCAAAATTGTATTTATCATGGTTACTCTTGTAACATTTGAGACCCGCTATCGCGGTGATCTTTTGTCCGGTTCACGTTCACGGGTCTCAAACGCTGACAGGTACGGTCATGTAGTGCCAGAGACCAATCAGACACGCAATAACTAGTTATATAACTTAAATATTCCAACAACACCCCTCACCCAACCAGCAAGCTAGTCTCGAGGGGGTCTGCCCCCAATCTGCAACTTACACCTAGGCAGGACCAGATCTCTGGTGACCATATCAACCCACACCACTTGGCCTTGTCTTTCCCGAAACAGATACTCTGCATAAAACTGGTTCTCTCTGATCACTTCCAGCCAAGATCAACTGGGGTCTCAACAAACTGCATCAGGACACTTTCTTTCTTTTTATGTGCAAGACATGCAAGTATCATACTTAGTCTTAAACAATGGATGCATCATTAATCCTTTTTACAAAGGTGCTTTACAAGGAGAAACTGATGTTTTGTTCAGGCTATGGATCTTCTGATATACTGCCATCCATGCTCTTTTCTTTTCTCTACTTCAACTTCAACCTTCTTCCAATGCTAAACTGTATGTGTGTGTATGTAAGACTGAGATTAGTATGTGTCTAGTCTAGGTAATAAAGTCCTGTTTTATTTCACATGTGACATTGTTTGTAGTTCATGCTCATAATCCAGAGTCCCTAAACATGCAGATTCTTGCTACCTGCTCATAATGCTAAGTGATTTCCCAAAATCAACTTTGATCCTGATGAGTGTAATTGATCTTAATCAATTGAATTCATCCCAATTTGGGCTGATATATTGATTTCCCTTACAAAGGGGGGTGGAGAATATATTGCTTATAACTGTGATCAAAGCTCATTGTAATTCTTACAAATTTGGTGAAGAATAGTGTTTAATTAATACTGTTCCTCATTGGATCATCTGCAGTCATATATACTTAAACTTAATACAACTATAGGATTAACAAACTATACGCAAAGCCTTGCCATCACATCCGGGAAATAAGTGAGTAAAATTGAGTAAAATCATCCTGTTCGATGTCACATGAAATAATGATGTGGGGAGGTCATTTATAAATCACAGGAGGTCTCCAGATAATAATGATGCCGTGTGAAAACTGTGAAATGTGCGTATGCGTAACTAAACGTTACGTCTCTAACCAAGAAGGTTATAGAAGGCTCAAACTACACAAACTTTAACCCAATCAAAGCATTTGGCATTTACTTCCAAGTGTATTCAATGCGGCACGCCCATTAAAACCGAGTGTTTGTAGAGCTGGACTCTAAATAGAAGAAAATAGCCTAATACTGAATATAAAAACCACGCAAACGTCATAAGTAGACCTCATACAACAGTAGAAAACAATAAATAAGGCCAGTTCAGCACACCTTTAAGGCAACTCTCAAAGGTAAGCACATTATTGTTGTTGCTGTTCTTTTTTTGTTTGGTTGAATGTATCAATGAATTTCACTTTTTTTGCTGCAGTTGTGTGTGAATGAAGTGGATAAAAAAATACAGATTGTATGAAACTCTTCGGATGTATTTTATTATGTACCTGATTTAAAGTGATAATGGGAAATGTCATCTGTGAACACCATGCCATAGGAGACCACCTCACAAAGCTTAACCTGGGAATCAAACCTGCAACCTTTGGGTTTGTCTATCTAACCATCTTACCACTACTTCCCTTTACTTAAGTCACATTTGTTATAATATAAACTAGGATACATCAAATATTACCTAGTGAGTAGAGCAGAATAACGATGATCAATTCCATAATAAATTGCCCTAAAATTGTAAGATGTGCGTAATATTTGTGCATCCTATGATTTAATAATAAAACTAATTAAAACTATGTTTGCAAACACATAAAGCCTTACATTTATTAAAAATGGCTTGCAGTATTTTATAGTTTTTTTGCAGCATTATATAAGTTTGGAACGGTGTGCGACCGGAAATGTAATCATAGTAATAAAATTATTATATTTTACGTAATCTGTGCCTCCACATCAACTAGACGGTCATTGTAACTAAACACATGCGCAGACGACCTCTGATGCTTAGTAAAGTTTCCTTAAAATAAGTAGCCCTGGAACACAACTTAAGAACCCAGCATTTTTTAAAGTGTATACCTTTTTACTAAATCATTACAATGTTTGACAAAAAAACTTTCAGTGAGGGTCAACACACTAGACATTTAACATCTCCGGGATCTTCTGTTCTAAACAGTTTTCCGTGGATGAACTTTGCAACACTTCTTCATGTGAATCCCAAGACGTCTTGATTCTCAAAAATTCCGTCCACATGAGGAGCAGTGGTGAGATTTCCCTTCAGTGTGACCTTCTCTGGTGTGTCTTCAAATGGTCAGATCTAGTGAAGGTTTTGCCACACTCAGAGCACATGTGAGATCTCAGAGCCGTGTGTGTTTTCTCGTGCTCTTTCAGATAGGAGCCTCTTGTGAAGGTCTTTTCACAGATGGAACAAGCATGAGGCTTCAGATCTGAATGAATCATCATGTGGCTCTTTAGTGCATCTGCAATGATGAACGCTTTACTGCACAGTTCACACTGAAATGATTTCACTCCAGAATGACGACGACGATGCACTTTCAGAGTCGATGTCCATGCAAAACTCTTTCCACACTGATCACATGTGAACGGCTTTTCTCCGGTGTGAATTCTCATGTGAGCTTTCAGGATGCATTTTTTAATGAAGCTCTTTCCACACTGATCACATGTGTGAGGCTTTTCTCCGGTGTGAATTCTCATGTGATCTTGAAAGCTGCTTTTATAAACGATTATCTTTCCACACTGATCACAACTGTACGATTTTCCTCCAGTATGAACTCTCATGTGCGAATTAAGATAGTCTTTACGAATGAAACTCTTTCCACATTGATCACAACTGTAAGATTTTTCTCGCGAGTGAACCCTCATGTGCGAATTAAGATGGTCTTTACGAATGAAACTCTTTCCACACTGATCACATGTGTAAGGCTTTTCTCCAGTGTGAGTTCTTATGTGCGTATTAAGCTGGTCTTTACGAGTGAAGGTCCTTTTACACTGCTCACATTGATATGATTTTTCTCCTGTATGAATTTCCATGTGTCTGTTAAGGTGGCAGTTACGCATAAAAGTCTTTCCACACTGATGACATGTGTACGGCCGTTCTCCAGTGTGAACTATCATGTGCTTACTAAGATCAGATTTACGAGCGAAGCTCTTTCCACACTGATGACATGTGTAACGCTTTCCTCCAGTGGGAATTATCATGTGCGCATTAAGTTTGGATTTACGATTGAAGGTCTTTCCATGCTGAGCGCATGTAGGAGATTGTTTGTCTGTTGCTATTCGACTATTCTTCGGTGGGAAATTCTGTTCAGATTCTTCTCCAGTTATGAGATGATGAGGTTTTTCCTCCATTTCATTTGGTTCTGAAATTTCCTCCATTATCAGGTCTAAAATGAACAATGAAATTCAATATCACATAGTTCAAAAATGCACCGAGCGCTTCTGAAATTATTAATAGTGTTCATGTCTTTATGTCATCATCGGTTAAACATGAAGTGAACATACACACCTGAAAAAATCACATCATCTTCATCTGTTTGTTCTTCTGTGGTTTGTGTCTTCAGCTCCATCTCACAGTCCAGTAGCTTCACTGATGTCTTCTGCTCTTCATTACAGACAGAAAGCAGAAGATCTGGAGATGTTTGATCAGTGAAGTCACAGAGAGAAACACCACATACATCCTGAAAATAACATCACAACAAACACAGAATAAAATTCTGAGCTTAAACACATTTAAATAGGTATGAAGATTAATGTTACATTTATAGATGAGGAGGAGTGGTGAGATTTCTCTTCTGTGTGACGTCTCATGTGAACTTGAAGCATGGATTTATGAAAGAACATCTTTCCACACAGATGACATCTGTAAGGTTTTTCTCCAGTGTGAAGTCTCATGTGGTCTTTAAGGTGGTCTTTACGACTAAAGGTCCTTCCACACTGGTCACATCTGTAAGATCTTTCTTTGGTGTGAATTTTCATGTGTCTCTTAAGATGGCAGTTACTAATAAAGGTCTTTCCACACTGATCACATCTGTAAGGGCGTTCTCCAGTGTGAATTTTCATGTGCCTACTAAGTTTGGATTTACGATTGAAGATCTTTCCACACTGAGGGCAGGAGGAAGATTGTTTGTCTGTTGCTATCCGTCTAATTTTTTGTGAGAAATTCTGTTCTTCTCCAATTATGAGATGAGGAGGTTTTTCCTCAATTTCATTCAATCCTGAACTTTCCTCCTCCATCAGGTCTAAGATGGACAGAGAACAAAAATGCACCGAGCACTTCTGAAATCACAACAATATTGTTCATGTCTTTATGTCATCAATGGTTGAAGGCAGATACATACCAGAATAAAATACATCATCTTCATCTGTTTGTTCTTCTGTGGTTTCTGTCTTCAGCTCCATCTCACAGTCCAGCAGCTTCACTGATGTCTTCTGCTCTTCATTACAGACAGAAAGCAGAAGATCTGGAGATGTTTGATCAGTGAAGTCACAGAGAGAAACACCACATACATCCTGAAAATAACATCACAACAAACACAGAATAACTAGTGTGAAGCACAATGATTTATAAATATCATACACACATATGAAACAACCCGAGGGAGGGAAATTATGTCAGAAGTTTCATTTTTGGGAGAACTAATCAACGGAAGAAGACCAGCAATCAAAATGGTTGAAATGATCAATCACATTGATTCTCAACTTTAAAGCAAGTTAGACATCTAGCATCTATCGCACTTTAAACAATGTACATATTTATATTTGTCAAACAGACAGTCAATCATGTAAAAGATTAAATTAATATTTAATGTGTCCAAACCTTTCTGTTGAGTTGGTCTCTCTCTCTGAGTTTTGTCTCCAGTAACTTCACCTCTTTCTTCAGCTGACAGATTTCTGTCATCAAATCATCAATATCCAGCATAGACAGATCAGTTCCTACTGATTTACAGCACATCACATCCACCTGCACCATCATGACGGACATCTGAATACAACACAGAAGAATCGTCACACTCATACAACGCAAACACATCATTACAATATGATTTAATGTGAGACGAGCAAATTTGAAAAAAAAGCGTAAAGTAAAAACAACAAGCTTAAGTAAGCCATGGAAAAATACAAACAAGAATCACAAAAAATGGTAGAAAGCAAATAACACAAAACTTACTGCAGGTAAAATTGTGAACTGCTGTTTCTTCCCGTGCTGTCTTATGTAACACGTGCTGCGTGTGCGCCACCTGCTGGACTGAAGCGAGACACGCTCACAATTTACTCATCTCTATGATTTACAGTTGTTCGATTTGTTTATTTTTGTGATATTTTTCATAAATGTCTCTGTAGGTGGTTTTATTCGCATTTTAGAATAAATTCTAAAAATACAGTACCAGGAATTTTCACTAATCACTCTAGACTAAATTCTTATTAATGCTTAAAACATATTTGCATCCAGCAGGGGCGTCACTAGGCCCTTTTTAGAGGGGGTTAAGCCCCCCCTAAACTTCTGCCCAGCCCCCCTAAAAAATTATTAGATTAATTAATTTGTGATCGCTTCAGTCCCCTTTAAAAACTCATTTGAAACGGCGGCATGATGCGTCAAGTTTCGGCTCCTCCAATGATCTAAGTCTGAATGGATTCAGCGCGTTATTCAATATTCAATGCAGTTTTACGCCCCTGCTGTTCCTTATTTCTCCAGTAGGGGGAGCATGCAGTTTTGCGCCCCTGCCGTATAATTCATACAAGTTCATAGAGATTTATTTTTCTAAACTTTTTGAAATAACAAGAAAGTACAACAGCATGATCATTTAATTCATTATTTCCAAGTATTATTACAAATGAGATCAATAATATCACAACATAATAGGCCTAATTAGCCCAAGCAGTTTTAGGCCCCTGCTGTTCCTTGTTTCTCCAGTAGGGGGAGCATGCGGTTTTACGCCCCTGCAGTATAATTCATACAAGTTCATAGAGATTTATTTTTCTAAAACTTTTTGAAAATAAATATGAAAATTAATAAGAGATATCGAGTTGGCATACACGTGGTTAGCTAAGGCTGATCCAGACACAACATTGACCTGGTCACCAATAAGTATTAATTGTTTTGTCTTTGAGTTTAAATTAGACACACACTATATTATAAATATATATATATATATGTGTTAAGATGTTTAAATTAATTCAAAACTATGCATGTTGGGCCATTTCTTAGTAAGAAAAACGATTATTTACCATACCTCTAACTCGCGAAAGACGACAAAGTTATCTGTTAGGTCTGTTCTGGTGGTTCATAATGAAAAGCGAACCCCTAGTGGAAAAATAAGGTACAACAGGGTCCTAAAACTGCATGGGGTGTAAAACTGCCTGGGGCGTAAAACTGCATGCTCCAGGTCTGCAAACTCCTCCTTCTCTTACATTATGCAGCCATGCACAGAAATGTTTAAATACACGCATCATTGTCTGAAAGCAACAAATGGCACAGAGAGAGATACATCATGGGGAGTTATTTTGTTTTGTTTTATAAAAATTTTTTTGTATTAAGTAATAATGAATCATTAGTGTATCATGATACATTAGAGTAAGAGTAGAGTAAAGGGATTTGTGTTTTATTTTAAGTAATTGATTTATAGAAGTGGCAAATTGATAATTCATGTGGTTACTTTTAATGAAACGTGTTTACTTGTGTTTGTACAGTGAATAATGAATCAGGAAGTCTTCATTGTAAAAAAAATCTACATTCCCAACTCAAATTTTCTAGTGACTGGTCACATCTAAATGTTTCAAATGTTTTTACAGTGTTGTATATGGCTCAGTCAGTACTCCTACTCCCAAATATGAAATACAGGGAATACAATGAAATAGTAGATAGCAATAAGGTTAGTAGTATTCAACCCCTTTTTTTAATCATACCCTTATTGGGGGCTCAGCCCCCCTAAAATGAGAATCCTAGAATCGCCCCTGGCATCCACTCACATGGCAGATCGTCGAAATGTCTCATTGTGTAATAACAGGTTTTATTTCAGACTGTAAATCAGATGAGCTGTATCTCCTCAAACACTCTCATCATCAGTAAACAAACGATTCAACTTTACAAATTCACAAAAACTTTCATTTATTGACCTCTGGCAGCCCTCGTCATGAACCCACTGATAAAATAAATTCATGTTAACATTACTACAAAATGTTTTATTGCTGAATTATAAGAGTGCTTGAAACAAATCATTCAGTGAAGGTCAAAGACAAACTCCATCACAAGTCATTTTTACACGTTTTTCCAGAAAATCTCAGGGATCTTCTGATCTGAACAGTTTCATGTGGACAAACTTTATAGCACTTCTTCATGTGAGTCTCAAGACGTGTCGAATCTTTAAAACTCCGTCCACATGAGGAGCAGTGGTAAGAGTTCTCTCCATTGTGAAGTCTTATGTGGTCTTTAAGGTGGTCATTACGAGTAAAAGTCCTTCCACACTGGTCACATCTAAAAGATCTTTCTCCAGTATGAATTCTCATGTGTCTCTTAAGGTGGAAGTTACTAGTGAAGGTCATCCCACACTGATCACATCTGTACGGCCGTTCTCCAGTGTGAATTCTCATGTGCCTACTAAGTTTGGATTTCTGAGTAAAGATCTTTCCACACTGAGGGCAGGAGGGAGATTGTTTGTCTGTTGTTATTTGAGATTTTTTTTGTGGGAATTTCGTCTCAGTGTTCAAGCAGCCCAAAGATTCTACTCCAGTTATGAGATGATGAGGTTTTTTCTCAATTTCATTTGGTTCTGAACTTTCCTCCTTCACCTCCATCAGGTCTAAAATGAACAGTGAAAATCATTATGATCAATATCATTGAGTGCAGAAATGCACTGAGCACTTCTGAAAGTATAACAATAGTGTTCATGTTTTTTTATCATCACCGGTTAAACATAAAGGGAAGACACATACTAGAATAAATCACATCCACTTCATCTGTTTCTTCTTCTTTGATTTGTGTCTTCAGCTCCATCTCACAGTCCAGCAGCTTCACTGATGTCTTCTGCTCTTCATTACAGACAGAAAGCAGAAGATCTGGAGATGTTTGATCAGTGAAGTCACAGAGAGAAAAACCACATACATCCTGAAAATAACATCACAAGAAACACAGAATAAAATTCAGAGATAAGATACATTTAAACTGGTATGAAGACTAATGTTGCATCTATAGATATATTAAAGGTTTAGGAGACCTACTCAAAAGTAAATGGGCAGCAAATTCTTACTACTCTTAATACTTGAATATTTGCATCCACAAAACTGCTAATAACTTATCAGTTAACACAGACACTTTAACTTTACAAGATTACAGAACTGCGCTAACATTTTATTTATTAACCTCTGGTTGTCCAACAAGTACTGTAGCTGTTGTCAGGACCACTGATAAATTAATTTAAAATTCCAAAAAAATATTAATATTCTCACTCTTAAAAATAAAAGTGCTACACAATGCCACAGAAGAATCATTTTTGTCTTTATGGTTCCCTAAAAAAAACTTTAACATCCACAGAACCTTGTAACCTTTTATGGTGGAAAAGAATTGTACAGACTATAAAAAGGTATAAAAGAAGTTGTTCTTCTAGAAACATTTGATTTAAAATGTTCTTTGAAAATACTCAAATGTTTCTTTCAAAGCATCGCTGTGAAGAACCCTTTAAAAACAGTTATTTATAAGAGTGTACAAAATGCCTTTGCTGAATTATTACATAGTTTTATAAGAAAGATTTAGTGAAGGCCAAAGACCATCTCCATCACTAGTCATTTTAACATGTTAGCCTACTTCAGAAGATCTCAGGGATCTTCTTATCCGAACACTTTCACCTAGATGAACTTGGCTCTCTTGACAAAAGTTCTTCCTGTGAGTCTCAAGACATGTAGAATCTTTAAGACTCCGTCCAAATGAGGAGCAGTGGTAAGAGTTCTCTCCATTGTGAAGTCTCATGTGGTCTTTAAGGTGGTCATTACGAGTAAAAGTCCTTCCACACTGCTCACATCTATAAGATCTTTCTCCGGTGTGAATTTTCATGTGTCTCTTAAGGTGGCAGTTATTAGTGAAGGTCATCCCACACTGATCACATCTGTAAGGCCGTTCTCCAGTGTGAATTCTCATGTGCCTACTAAGTTTGGATTTACGAGAGAAGATCTTTCCACACTGAGGGCAGGAGGGAGATTGTTTGTCTGTTACTATCTGACTATTTTTTAATGCAAAATTTTGTTCAGTGTTCAAGCAGCTCAGAGATTCTTCTCCAATTATGAGATGATGAGGTTTTATCTCAATTTCATTTGGTTCTGAACTTTCCTCCTTCACCTCCATCAGGTCTAAAATGAACAGTGAAAATCATTATGATTAATATCATTGAGTGCAGAAATGCACTGAGCACTTCTGAAAGTATAACAATAGTGCTCATGTTTTTATATCATCACTGGTTCACTACTAAGGGAAGACACATACTAGAATAAATCACATCACCTTCATCAGTTTGTTCTTCTTTGATTTGTGTCTTCAGCTCCATCTCACAGTCCAGCAGCTTCAATGATGTCTTCTGCTCTTCATTACAGACAGAAACCAGAAGATCTGGAGATGTTTGATCAGTGAAGTCACAGAGAGAAACACCACATACATCCTGAAAATAACATCACAACAAACACAGAATAAAATTCTGAGCTTAAACACATTTAAATAGGTATGAAGACTAATGTTACATTTATAGATGAGGAGGAGTGGTGAGATTTCTCTTCTGTGTGACGTCTCATGTGAACTTGAAGCATGGATTTATGAAAGAACATCATTCCACACAGATGACATCTGTAAGGTTTTTCTCCATTGTGATCTCTCATGTGGTCTTTAAGGTGGACTTTACGACTAAAGGTCCTTCCACACTGGTCACATCTGTAAGATCTTTCTTTGGTGTGAATTTTTAAATGTCTCTTAAGGTGGCAGTTACTAATAAAGGTCTTTCCACACTGATCACATCTGTAAGGGCGTTCTCCAGTGTGAATTTTCATGTGCCTACTAAGTTTGGATTTACGATTGAAGATCTTTCCACACTGAGGGCAGGAGGAAGATTGTTTGTCTGTTGCTATCTGTCTAATTTTTGGTGAGAAATTCTGTTCTGATTCTTCTCCAGTTATGAGATGTTGAGGTTTTTCCTCAATTTCATTCAATTCTGACCTTTCCTCCTCCATCAGGTCTAAGATGAACAGAGAAAATCATTATGATCAATACCACATAGTACAAAAGTACACAGAGCACTTCTGAAAGTATAACAATAGTGTTTGTGTCTTTATTTCATTATCCTTAAAGGGAGATACACACCAGAATAAAATACATCATCTTCATCTGTTTCTTCTTCTTTGATTTGTGTTTTCAGCTCCATCTCACAGTCCAGCAGCTTCACTGATGTCTTCTGCTCTTCATTACAGACAGAAAGCAGAAGATCTGGAGATGTTTGATCAGTGAAGTCACAGAGAGAAACACCACATACATCCTGAAAATAACATCACAACAAACACAGAATAAAATTCTGAGATTAGATACATTTTAAGGGGTCGTATGGTGCGAATATGTGTTTTTCTGTGTCTTTGGTGTGTTACACATTTGGTGTGTCACATTTAAACTAGTATGAAGACTAATCTGACAATTTCAGATATCATACACATGTGATACAGTCTAAGGGTGAGAAAATTATGAGAGAAGTTACATTTTTGGGAGAACTACTCTAAAAGCTTTCCTGTAGCTCAGTGGTTAGAGCATTGTGTTAACAACGCAAGGTTGTGGGTTCGATCCCAGGGGATTGCAAATACCTATGTAAAATGTATAGGATAATGCAATGTAAGTCGGTTTGGATAAAAGCGTCTGCCAAATGCCTAAATGTAAATGACCAGCAAATAAAAAGTTTAAATTCTTCATGGAACACAAATCTTAGATTTGTTTGACCCTCAAGAGGAAAAAGGAGGAAAAAGAGGAAAGAGGAAAGTCCACAGCTAGAACAATGAGACATACATTAATTCATGTTAAAGATGAAATGAATGTTTAATGTGTCCAAACCTTTCTGTTGAGTTGGTCTCTCTCTCTGAGTTTTGTCTCCAGTAACTTCACCTCTTTCTTCAGCTGACAGATTTCTGTCATCAAATCATCAATATCCAGCATAGACAGATCAGTTCCTACTGATTTACAGCACATCACATCCACCTGCACCATCATCATGGACATCTGAACACAACATCAAAATAATTGTTACACTCATAAAGCGCTAATTACAACATGATTATAACGTTACATGAAAAAGGCTTTCATGATTTTTTTCATAACTCAAGAACTAAACATGACTTACAGAAGTAACTCATCTCACGATTTGAAAGTGTACGGAAAAGAAACAGTAACAGTTTACTACAATAAGCAAAAAAAGACACAAATATGAATCACATAAGTAAAGAAAAACATAAACAACACTTACAGCTGTTGAAGCTGCGAGGTGCACTTCGCGCGCTGTTTTCTGTGACACGTGCTGCGTTGGCGCCACCTGCTGGACTGGAGGATGACGCGTCCTCTGCAAAAGTTGCCCACTCATCATTTCTTTGTTTTACCATTTTTTATTTCGATCATGTTTCAATAAAAGTCATAGCGCGGTCAAGGATAGGCCCTTTTTACCCTTATGCAGTCATAGTCATTTTGATGATTGGTTGTAACTTGACCTCATCTTATCTGACTAGTGTTGGTCTTTATACTAAACACAATTGACTGGTTTCACGGACAAGGCTTAAGACAAATCCAGATTAAAAGGAAAATTCGAACTGTTTTAAATAAAAAACAATTTGTTTTGACTTTAAATATGATGTTTTTGTTACTATGGCATATACTTTAACAGAATGTAACTAGGATTAGACCTGGTTTAAGCTAAGCTCTGTCTATGAACGCGGGCCTTAAATTTAAGATATGGTTTCAATCTAATATTTTGTAATACTATTAAATTGAACAAACGTTAATGACAACATATTGTAATCCTATATGCTTGCAGCGATCTGTTCTGATCACAAAACATGTAAACACAAACGACTTCTCAAAGTAAAGCAGCTTTTTCACATTATTCATAAACCAGTCTGCTTCAATTCAAGTCAATTGCTTCTGAATGCCTCAAATTTATCCTTTGACATTCAATTCACTAACAGGGTTTTGGCGTATCCTCAGTTAGGCTCGTTGTGTGATAACTGGTTTGATTCGACACTGCAGACTGTGAGTTAGATTATCTGCCCAAAACATGTTGGTCATCAGTAAAAACAAACTCAATTCAACTTACACAAACCTTTTATTCAATGGCCTCTGGTTGCCAAATACTTTTAAAAAGGAAATTCAAGTAGCATTTGTCAGGAACTCACGGAGGAAATCAATATTCTTTTTTTTTAAATACTATTGTCAAATTAACATTACAACATAACTTTTTTATGAATAAAACCCCAAATGGGATCACCTATGGCATATTGTTCACATATTTAATTTTTAAAATAATTGTATTTGCATTTACATAAAAAACATAAAACCTTAAGACTTAAGGTTTTTAATACTGACAGTATTCCTTAAAAATGTCATTCTGATCATCAGCCTCCTCCTACACTTTAGTATTGAAAAGCCATTCTCCAAATTACAATTAGACTTTCAGAATAGGTCAATTCCATTTCTTTTAACATTAGGAAAGCCATAGCCTTTTAGCAAACAAAGTCCAAAGAAACAAACAAAAAAATTGTATGTGCATTCGAGAGGCATATACAGTAGGCTACATGACATATTGAACATATGACTGAGCCTAACATTTTAAACCTCTACTTCTGTCTCAGCAAACCTTCATCCTCTGCTGCAAATTAATTATCACACATGGTATAGTGTACTGAAAAGCATTAGACAATTTTTTCAAAAATTAAGACCAATGTATCAGTTTCTAGAATTAAAAGAGTCTCCATTAATATAACTACATCAGCAACTGTTGCAAATAAAGCTGATATGCAAAGTCAGTTTTCAGAAAATCAAATAAAGGTAGATTTGGAAAAAGGAACATACAGAGAAGGAACAAAAAATAGGTTCAATACTGCCTTCAAAATTTGCAATGTGATCAAATACATATGCACGGGACAAGTTTGGTAAAATAACACGTTAAAATAACAGTCACAGCCATCTCAACAAATATACGATTTATGTTACAAAGATACCTGTGATGAGTTTATATTTTTAATATTATAGTATAAAAATAGTGCATATATTTAAAATATTTATTTCCTTAATTAATAATTAATTTATAGCGTTTATAGTTTTATAAACACATAAATTAAATAAATACATTTTAGGATTTTTATCCTGCACTTTATACACTGATGCACATTTAAGTCTTCTGTGAAAAACACCTCTGATTTATAATGTTGTTTTACTGTCAAAAACCTTAAGTTTCTCGGCGGTTTCCATGGTGACTCATGAAATTTGTGATTCATTGACAATGTCTTCATGTTGTTTCTGTGAACGCGCTTTAACTCTGTGTATCTTGCGGGAAGTTAATGAACTTATACTTATCAGGTTTTTTGGAACCGACATGATCAGGGTTAGCAGGTTTTGGGTTAATCAAGGGAACGTTCCGGGTTAAGTTAACCCTCCTTTCTGGAATACATCCCTATTGTGAAATCTAGCCACATTGAACCATAAAAACAAACAAGGCTATATAATGTGTTGTTGGGCACAGAAGGGAAAAAAAGGAAATTTAGACATATCTAAGATGTTTTTTTTATTTACGAAAAAGTCCGGCCATCTCATGTCAAGTGATCAAGGAACAAACAAACACACAAAACATTTAAACCCAAGTACTTTTCGCGAGTGATACAGATTTTGACATAATTCATAAACATCTCAATTTATGAAAATCCAGTTCACTTGCTTCTGAATGTCTCGAATTAAACTTTTAATATTTAAATATTTGGATCCACTCACCTGGCAAAGTGGAAAATCCTTAAAGTGCCTCGTTGTGTAATAACAGGTTTGATTTCAGAGTGTGAATCAGATGAGCTGCATCTCCTCAAAACATTTAGGCCCCGTTTACACTGCCAGTTAAATGTGACCCAATTCCGATTTTTTCATCCAATGTGACACAGATCGGATATGACCCACCATATTGTAAACAGGAATAAAAAGCCATGCATTCGGTTATTTCGAGATCAGTTACAGGCCTCATTCAAATGTGGAAATAAATCAGATATGTGTCAATTCGACTGCCATAAACAGGCAGATCGGATTTTCTGAGGCATGTATCTTTTGTCTGTACGTCATTAAAACGACAACCATTTGGCACTTGTCCGCAGTTTTATGACGTATGATCAGAAGGAAGAACGTGTGGATGCGGTTAAATCAAAGACATTATCATGGCCAGAGAGTATTCTCGGCTCAATAACCCTCGTTCACGCATGCGCGATGTTTCAAATGGCTTGGCAAGTGTAAGCACGTAAATCGGATATGTGTCTGAATACAACTGAAAATACGTGTAAACGGATGTTAAAAAAATTTGTATATAGGCAACGAATCAGAATTGAGCATCAAGACCTGCAAGTGTAAACGGGGCCTTTGACCATCAGTAAGAACAAACGCTTCAACTTTACAAGATCACAAAACCTCACATTCGGTTGCCAAACAAGTAGCCCTGCCAGGAGCCCACTTATAAACAAAATCAGAACATTGATAAAATATTAACTTTCCTTAAAAAACATTAAGAATTAGCATTGCTTGAAAAGAAACATTGAGTGAAAGTCAAAGACAAATTCCATCACTTGTAACTCTCAGGGATCTTCTGATCTGAACAGTTTCATGTGGATGAACTTTCCAGCACTTCTTCCTGTGAGTCTCAAGATGTTTTGATTCTTTAAAACTCTGTCCACAGGTGCAGTTGAAAGCTTTCTCTCCTGGGTGACGTCTCATGTGAGCCTGAAGGATGTGTTGATACAAGAAGCACTTTCCACACAGGTCACACCTGTAAGGCTTTGTATGAACTTCCTTGTGCACATTAAGGTTGTCTTTACGAACAAAGGTCTTTCCACACTGGTCACATTTAAAAGATCTTTCTCCGATGTGCATTTGTATGTGCCTGTTGAGGTGGTGTTTATGAATGTAGGTCATTCCACACTGCTCACATGCGTAAGGCCGTTCTCCAGTGTGACTTCTTATGTGCTTATTAAGATCAGATTTACGACTGAAGCTCTTTCCACACTGAGGGCAGGCACGTGAATCTTTGTCTGGTGCTCTCCCAGAGAAATGCTTCGCAACCTCCCAGCTACCCAGAGATTCTCCTATAGGGAAGAATTGATGGTGTTCCTCTATTTCATTTGGTTCCAATCTTTCCTCCTTCACCTCCATCAGGTCTAAAAATGAACAAAGAAAATCATTATGTTCAATATGAAATAAAAAATGCAATGTGCACTTCTGAACGAATCCTACACAGGACTTCCGAACTAGTCTGGCAGCCAAGTGTACGTCCAGCTGGAGCAATCACCCCATATCTTTGTGTCATTACTGCTTAAGCAGTAAGGAAAGATACATACCTGGATAAATCATATCACATCCATCTGTTTGTTGTCCTGATTCTGTCATTTCTGTTTTCACCTTCATCAGATCTGAAATGAGCAGAGAAAATCATTATGAACAATATTATGACATTATGCAAAGTGCAAAAAGGACGTCTGCAACTATACTGAAGTGTTCACATGTTTGTATTATTATCGGTTAAACCCTACTGGAAAAACATATCTGAATGAATCAAATCACCTTTTTCTGTCTGCACCTCTGCTTCTGTGATTTGTGTTTTTAGCTCCATCTCACAGTCCAGCAGCTTCACTGATGTCTTCTGCTCTTCATTACAGACAGAAAGCAGAAGATCTGGAGATGTTCGATCACAGAGAGAAACACCACATACATCCTGAAAATAACACAACAAACACAGAATAGCATTCAGAGATTGGATTCATTTTAAGGGGTCGTATGGCACAAATACATGTTTATCTGTGTCTTTGGTGTGTTAAAAATTGCCCATACATGCATTAGACCCGGAAAATTGCAAACATGAAACTGTGGGAACAAAAGATGCATTCTATCTAAAAGTGTTTGCTCACCCAGACCTGCCTGAAACGCCTCGTGTACCCACACCCAACAAATCTACGTCAGTTCGTGGTCTGATTTGACTAAGACCGCCAAACTGACAGGTACACCCACCTTACGCAAGTAAGGTGGTGTACCTGTCAGTACTATTGAAGAGGAACCTGATGTTCCAAATATGGTAAAAGGCGTTACATTTCCTTCACACGCTTGCAGTATTCGACCAATCACTAAATCACCACGATCTCAAAATCCATCTTGGCAATACCACAATCACTCCTTCCAAAACAGCCAGGAACCTCGGAGTCATATTTGATGAACAGCTGTCCTTCAATGATCACATTGCAAAGACCACACTGTCATGCCGATACGCCTTATTCAACATTAGAAAGGTGAGACCCTATCTCACGGAGCATGCGGCACAACTCCTTGTCCAGGCCCTGGTAATCTCAAGGTTGGACTACTGCAATGCTTACCTTGCTGGTCTTCCTGCAAAGGCTATCAAACAGCTCCAGCTGGTTCAGAACGCAGCAGCTCATGTGACACCCCTTTTCATCTCACTCCACTGGCTGCCCGTCAACCCCTCATCAGATTCAAGTCAATAACGCTTGCCTACAGGACCATCACTGGATCTGCACCGGGGTACTTTAACACCCTCCTGCACTCCTACACCCCATCAAGGTCCCTGCGTTCAGCAAACCAGCGGCGTCTTGTATTACCTTCTCATACGGACAGTAAATCCTGTTCCCGCTCATTCTGCTTCACAACTTCTTCCTGGTGGAACATTCTTCCTAACTCTGTCCAGTCATCTACATCTCTCACAACATTCAAAAAACGACTTAAAACCCATCTCTTCTGTGAATACCTGACAGACAAATGAAAAAAAAAAAAAAAACTGTCTCTCAACAGGTAGTGGTCTAGCTTTAGTTGAAACCAGTAACTTTGTATTGGCACCTATGAAATGTATTATGGCTCCTGTATGACATATCGCTTGTTGCTCCCTAACTCCTTGTAAGTCGCTTTGGATAAAAGCTTCTGCTAAATGTAAATATAAATGATCTGGTTAACTGGCCAATCACAGTACACCTCGCTTTTCAGAGCGATGAACTTTGTATCTCCTCTTTGCCCCACCTTTCTCAAACTCGCTGAAAACATTCAGATTTTTAACAAACATGCACGGTATGTGGAAAATACAGCGTTTTTGAACCTTAAATCCTGTATATACACATTGCATTACATCTAAAACAAACGATAATATTTGTTTCAGCCGTATCCTATCACCCCTTTAAACTAGTATGAAGACCAATGTTACATTTGTATATACCAGAGTTTGTAATAAATAAAAGTTATTTTGTGTTTTATTAACTATACAGCCATATGGTTGAGAAACAATCTTACTGTAAGAAAAAAAAGACACAAGTATTATTTTTGGGTGAAGTATTGAATAGTTAAAGACTCAAAATAATTTTTTAAAGGTTAAAAAATGCTAATAAAAACCCTCATCCATAAAAATCTGATATTTGCAGAACTTAAAACAATAACAGTTGTCTGACAGACACTCATTCATGTAAAAGATGAAATGTGTCCAAACCTTTCTGTTGAGTTGGTCTCTCTCTCTGAGTTTTGTCTCCAGTAACTTCACCTCTTTCTTCAGCTGACAGATTTCTGTCATCAAATCATCAATATCCAGCATAGACAGATCAGTTCCTACTGATTTACAGCACATCACATCCACCTGCACCATCATCATGGACATCTGAACACAACATCAAAATAATCTTCAAACTCAAAACCCCATTTTAATGTGATCATACACAAGAGGTTCTCTGTTAAATAAAGGTTTTCTTACAACAGACGTAATTGAATCTGAAAGCATCTGTCGATCTAAAGATTTGATAGCGTTCGGTAAAAAACAGGAAGTTATAGTAAGTGAGAAAACAAACAGTCCGTGAAAAGACATTTTTGTAATTCAATGTTTTTAGCACAACATATATCTACATTATCATGTTAAGAGCATAATGTGAAAATATAACATCGATATTTTTATTATTGACTGAACGTCACGTCAAGGATTCAAATCATAATGAAACGGTTAAATGGTTAAAATCGAACTTTGATGCTGGTCATATCTCAGTTAAACTCTGATACTTTTGTCTGATTTCACAGACTGGTTCACAGATATAAATCATATAAAAAAATAAAAACAAACACGGCACTTACTGCGGTTCATACGCGAACTGCACTTTCCTCCTTGACCCGTTGTTTGTATGTGACGTGTTGCGTTAGCGCCACCTGCAGACCTGGAGTGAGACGCAGCGTCTGCCTGACGACAGTCGTTTACCATAGTTACCCGCTCTTCCCCTGTGGTTCACTATTTCACTTGCTTCTGAATGACTTATTTAAACTCTTTAAGATTTAATTGCATTCACTTACCTGAAAACTGAGTTGCTCATTGTGTTATAACAGTTGTTTTGACTACAGACTGTGAATCAGATTAACTGCGTTGGCCATCATAACACTTCAACATTATAAAACCCCAAATTCCACACACCCATTATTCTTCGGATTTTGGTAACCCAACAGTTTCATAAAATGTTGGTAAAAAAAGGCTAAACGTTGCTGAAATAAAATATCTACAAATTTGATTTGCTAAATTATTACATTAGACCCAGATCCCAGACATGTTAGATATGATTTATATATATTTTAAACAAAAGTCTGTGTAAACAAGCTTTTCTACATGTAAACGCTGAAGCTAGGTGTCTTGCATGAAGAGACATGATGTTCAGCATGAAGACACCAGTTCTGACAGATCTAGATTACAATTAGGTCTTGAATAATTCAAGCAAAGGAACTGTTGAAATGCAAAATGTTATAATTCGATAACATGTATTATATAAATGTATGAATGATGCCTATTTTGTCGGATAATATAATAGTTGAGGAGTGCATTTAAATCTCTTCAAAGTGCAAAACCAGCAGTGCACGGGAAAAAATCTGACCACTCACCTACCCACTGTGTTTGCGCCACCTGCTGGACTGGAAGATGACGCACCCTTTACAGTAGTTGCCACCCATCATTTCTCAGATTTGCAATATTTTATTTCGATCAATCTTAGTCTATATGTATCTTAAACACATGTTAATGGTTTCACAGACAAGGTGAAACAAAAGATGACTAAAATGCAAGATCCATCTGTCGTAACTAAAAATAACTTGTAATGACATAAAATGTGATGTTATTTACCATGGAATATTTAAAATATCTCCTTAAATAATACTAATTAACTAGGCTAAGATCTGGTTTAAGCTAAGCCCTGTCTGTGAACTTTGGCCTTAAAGTTAAATCTTAAATCTTCATGTGGCATTGCCAAACCTAAAGCTCTACTGGGCACAGGCCCCCAATACTTTTTCTATCACTTCATACTCAAGATGAACATTAACTTGGTTTAAGCACAAATAGATTAACGAAAGGAGAGATAATTTTTTAGTGTAAATTTCTGCATTCTTCAATGTTACACATAGATAACGGAAGAACAATTACATCTTTTCAAGATTTGAAAATTACAATATTTCAAGAAACCAATCATGGCTGCAACTGAAATAAAGAGCATATTTAATTTAAAAAACATGGTTACCCACTAATTTTACGTTATATTTCGGACATATTTTTACATGTGGTGGTCAGTTATACTTTTTCACAGATAAGTGAGGTCAAAACTTTTCAGAAATTCTGCAACACAACATGTTATAAATCAGTACATTTTATTATTTGTTAATGATAAATTTTCCCTTTTTTCAATATAAAGTTAAAACAGCTTGACCCAATTGACTTGTCACTCTTTGAATCACCATGAAATCAAACAGGAAAATTCTAAGAGTTTTAAACAGTGTTGTAGTGATTATTATAAATTATTTATCCATAAACCATCATTTTTTTAAAATACATTGGCACTTATAATCTTTAATCAAATAAATAAAAAATATGCTCCTCTCCCCATCACAACAACAACTCTACACCACATGACATCAGCAATTTAAAAATGGTACGACTTCACCGAGTGTCCAATGGCCAGGCATTTTAAAGCCCTGCTTAAAACAATTTTAAAGGCCCAACTTAAAACAAACCAATCAAAAAGGGAAAGGTTAAATAAAGCGTTTCACTCGGGTAAACGTCACAATGCGGAAAATAAGTCAATCGCAACTTCCTTTTCATGGTGCCTTTAGAATAAAAATGCCTTCACTAGCTTGAAAAACATTGAGTTGCTCATTGTGTAATAACAGCTGTTTTGACTGCAGACTGTGAATCAGATGATCTGTATCTTCTCAGAATGCGTTGGGCATCATCAAACAGACACTTTAAAAATATAAGATTCCAAAAGTGTACAAACGCCTTTTTCTTCTGACAATATATAGTATAAGATATAAACATTCCTGAAATAACAAATTCGAAATAAAAAATTAGATTTGCTAAATTACTAGATCAGCCATCCCAGACATGAAGCTTCATGTGTCGTCTCAGGTTATTTGCTGAAATGAATGTTTTATTGCACTGTTCACACTGAAATTTAACTCCAGAATGTAGGAGAAGATGCTCTTTCAGATTCACTGTCCATGCAAAACTCTTTCCACACTGCTCACAACTGTACGGCTTTTCTCCAGTGTGAACTCTCTTGTGCGAAGTAAGGTCTTCTTTACGAATGAAGTTTTTTCCACACTGCTCACATTTATAAGGCTTTTCTCCAGTGTGAATTTTAATGTGCCTCTTAAGATGGTATTCACGACGGAAGGTCGTTCCACACTGATAACATTTGTAAGAACGTTCTGTAGAGTGAATTGTTATGTGCTTTTCAAGGTCATAGATATAAAAAAATATCTTTCCACACTGATGACATTTGTACGGCTTTTCTCCAGTGTGAACTCTCATGTGCGAATTAAGGTCTTCTTTACGAATGAAGTTTTTTCCACACTGATCACATTTATAAGGCTTTTCTCCAGTGTGAATTCTCATGTGCCTCTTAAGGTGGTATTCACGACGGAAGGTCTTTCCACACTGATAACATATGCAAGACCGTTCTCTAGAGTGAATTGTGAGGTGCTTTTCAAGGTTGTAGTAATAAGTAAAGATCTTTCCACACTGAGGCCATGTACAAGAATATTTGACTGTTGTACTTTGAGACTTTTGGGGTGAGAAATCATCACTGTTTAAGCAGCTCAGAGATTCTTCTTCAGTTTTGAAATGAGGTTTCTCCATTTCATTTGGTTCTGATTTCTCCTCCTTCACCATCAGGTCTAAAATGAACACAGAAAATCATTATGATCAATTTGACACAGTAACAAATAAATGCACTGACCACTTCTGTAACAATGCTGATAGTGTTTGTGTCAGACACACACCTGAATAAAATACATCATCTTCATCTGTTTGTTCTTCTTTGATTTGTGTTTTCAGCTCCATCTCACAGTCCAGCAGCTTCACTGATGTCTTCTGTTCTTCATTACAGACAGAAAGCAGAAGATCTGGAGATGTTTGATCAGTGAAGTCACAGAGAGAAACACCACATACATCCTGAAAATAACATACATTTCAGTGCTTTGATACATTTAATCTAGTATGAAGACCAAAGTTACATGTATAGATATCATACACATGACATGTGTCCAAACCTTTCTGTTGAGTTGGTCTCTCTCTCTGAGTTTTGTCTCCAGTAACTTCACCTCTTTCTTCAGCTGACAGATTTCTGTCATCAAATCATCAATATCCAGCATAGACAGATCAGTTCCTACTGATTTACAGCACATCACATCCACCTGCACCATCATCATGGACATCTGAACACAACATCAAAATAATATTTTCACTCATACAACGCAAAAAACATTAACGTTACAAAACGACGAGTGCAGTCTTGTTAAATGAGGAAAAACGTTCCTGACCACAGAATGAAATCAATCTAAAACATTTATTATCTCAAGATTTTAAAACGTCCGATAAAAGCATTAAGTAACAGTATGCGAGAAATCAAACACATACATAAATCGCGTATATAATAATGAAGAACACAACACATCTCTAGGTACGTACTGTTGTTTTAGATGCCTTTTCTTCACGGTCTGTTTTCTAGGACACGTGATGCGCTCGCGCCACCTGCTGGACTGAGAGCGACACGCAGTGTCTGGTTGACAACAGTCGTTTAATTCAGTGACCCACTTATCTCTTATGTTTACAATTTTATTCGTTTTATTTTTTGTCATGCTTTTAAATGACAGTCAGTTTGAAAAAATTTAAACGTTTTTACAGACCGGAGAGATTGAAATGACTAACCGGTATTTATTATATTGCAATCTTGTTCGTCAGAATTATTTTCAGATGTTTGTCTATTCCTGCCCCTTTGTGTATTTATTTCCCCTTTTTTCGTTGTGCTTTACGTTGTTATTTGTGCTGTTCCCTGCCTTGTACTGTACATTTGAGCAATAAAAAAATCACCGGGTTTTACAGATATTGTCATTTAAAAATCTAAAACACTCCTACACAATTCTCCAATACTCAAAGATAAGTAAACGTTGCAAGAGATTATAATTCTGTTAATTTTAATAAATGTTAATGACAAAAGAAAAAATACTGTGGCTTTGTCTGCTTGACAGCATAATAGCATACATCTCCGGAGTATATAAACCAAGAATGCAGAGAAAACAGCAGAAAACACTGAAATGCATAAATATCTTAAATTGTTAAATCTTCAAATACACTGTAAAATTCTTTTAAATGCCTCAAAATGAACTCTTATTACTCAAACATGTGCATTGTGGATTTTGGTAGGCCAGCAGTTTCATAAAAAATGGATACAAATATTATCATTGCTGACATAACATACCTAAAAATGTAGTTTGCAAAACTATAACATCAGCGTCCCAGACCATAAGGTTCATGTGTTGCTTCAGGTTATTTGCTGAAATGAAAGTTTTACTGCACTGTTCACACTGAAATGATCTCAATCCAGAATGATAGAGAAGATGCTCTTTCAGAGTCACCATTTGTGCAAAAAACTTTTCCACATTTATGAGATGTGTAAGGCTTTTTCTCCAGTGTGATCTCCCATGTGCGGATTAAGGTCTTCTTTATGAATTAAGGTCTTTTCACACACCTCACAGCTTTGCAGTGTGCATTTTAAGGCGCCTCTAAAGGGGATATCCACGACTGAAGGTTTTTCACAATGATCACATTTGTAAGACCAAATTGTGATTTGTTTTTCTAGGCCTTAGTAATGAGTAAATATCTTTCCATATGGAGACCATGTAAGATAATCTTTCACTATTGCTCCTAGAGAGTTTTTAGGTGAGAAATTCTGCTCAGTACTCAAGCAGTGAGATTCTTCTCTATTTTTTAAATGAGGTTTCCCTATTTCATTGGGTTCTCATTTCTCATCCCTCACATCCCTCATGTCTAAAATGAAAACACAGTCTACACAGTAACAATTGCACTGAGCACGTCTGAAACTATAACTCTAGTGTTTGTGGAAGACACATAACTAAATAAATCAAATCACCTCTATCTGTCTGTACTTCTGCTTCTGTGATTTGTGTTTTCGGCTCCATCTCACAGTCCAGCAGCTTCACTGATGTCTTCTGCTCTTCATTTCAGACGGGAAGCAGAAGATCTGGAGATGTTTGATCACATAGATACATCCTGAAAATAACATCACAACAAACACAGAATAAAATTTAGAGCTTCAAAACATTTTAATTATCATTATTGTAACATTCACACAAACCAAAGTGTGTCATAAATCTTTCATCTTTAATTTAATGAAACACCATCTCAAACACCTTCAGTTTTCTGTGATTCATGGCTCGTTTGCGCCACCTGTTGGACTGCTTTCGCAACGCAGCTGCTGTTTGAAAACAATAAACACTGTAAACTCGCATAGGCTTACTGTCAACACACGTCTGATGTAGATTATATTATTATTATTCATCACTCTCGATCATCTGTCAATATAGTCATGAAGATTTGTACAGCGCACAAAATCAGAATATAAAAATAATAATAAAAAAACATTTCAACATTCTCATTCTGCAGACTGAGAAAACAATCTTAACTTTGCCTCCTCATTTTTATGCACTGACCTCTTTAATCAAACATTTATAGTTTAATTAAAATATGGTTAATCAACTATAGTTACTTGTGAAATGAAAGCTATATTCAGTGTTTTTAAGCGTTTTATAAATTATGTCAAATTTGAGATGGACCTCTAAGAGCTCGTTGCTTTAATGTTTTCATTGGCATGCAGTGTTTCACATTTGTAAAAGCACTTAATCACACAGCACCTATTTGGTTGCATAAAAACAAAGTAACAATAACGTTAAAAAAATCACATCTCATAAAAAATAATTTCTCAAGTATATCTTTAAAAACAAACCAATACCTTTACCTGCGTGCTGTGGGCGGGAATTAAGTGAATCTACCTATCATATTAGAGCCAGACTTCCTCTCGTCTATTCTTCCCTTTCCTGATACTCGTCGTAACGTGCATCGCATCGCAGTTTTCACGAATATAATCATTATTTACGTTATTTCTTATCATTCTTTTTTTTATACTACTGTTATATATACTAGTGATCTTAGACCAGCTTTCAGAACTTACAGAGCGTGACACCGTGTCCTATCCAGACGCGACGCCTGGTCATGACAAAGGGCCAAACGTAGATCTCTTAAACAGTTTTAATTTTAAGCAGCCGCGACGGTGATTCGCGAGGTTGGGCATCGGATCTTAAATTATCACGCAGCGTCTGGTTAGGACACGGTGTCGCGTTAACCATGCGCAGAGTCATTGCGTGGATCTTGATGTGCCAGGTCGTCGAAGTAAGAGGTAAGATTGGAACTGTTTTAAAATATCAATATTTATTGCATACACATAGTAGCCTATTGTTTACAGTGAAATTGCTTTTTTTTCGAAAGGTGCCGTGATTGGCGATGAGATTGTGAAGGTTAAAGAAGGCGACACAGTGGAAAAAATCGTCGACATCTCTGGACTGAAACTCGTCCATTTCCGGGTGTTACATAAGTGCGAAACGTGGAAAATTGTCTTCCTTTACTGTTCCCCTGGTGAAGAGAAAAAGGGCTGTTTAAACACCACATCCCCCCGAATCTCTGTCCATATCACAGATGAAAAAGTTTCTATAGCTCTTCATAATGTTTCCACCAGTGACTCTGGATCTTACATTTTTGACACTAATGGAGATCAAGGAATGGAGGCCAAGAGGAGGCGATTCCAGGTTGTTGTCGGTGAGTGTTGGTCAGCGTTGCTAGGTCGACTTGGCGAAGTTGGTATCAAATAAACAATCACCAAAACGGTACCATTCGTTTGTGATGAGACAGTATGGTCAATTCCGTACAATTAAGATGCTTTTTATGAAACTCCTTTTTGATTTGGAATGAAATAAAAAATCTATGTCCGTTTTGTTTTTATATTGATTTTACAACGTCGATGTCATAACATTGAGACTATTTTTACAAGCCTGTCAAGAGATTCAATTTTATTTTTATATGCAAATGTATGTTTAAGATTGAGTGGTTTAACCTGTTTATTTATGGTTTATATATTGTGTCAGTCACTGCACAACACAAATAATATCGTTTAGTGAAACCATTATTATTATCGAGTCATGTAGTTTGAGGCAAAATTTGTGAAAATATTTTTTTTTGTACTTGTTTTCCCTTACAGAACCATTGGAAATTAACAGAATCACAAAACATCTACCTCTTACCCCATCAGAGACCTCTATCAATTACATCACACTTGCTGTCCTACTATGCACCCTCGCAGCTGTTGGCATGCTTTGTTTCATTTCTTATAAATTATATCTATATATTAAACAGGCAAGTATTAATACAAACATTTTTACAAAATCTTCATTAATCTTAAGCTTTATTGATTTTCCCATATTAATAAGAAATCATCATACTATCATTAGATGCTTGTATTCCTGATCATCCACACATGTTTTATACATGTCTTGATTTGTTTCGCTCTTTTTTTTTTTAAGCGGTTGCAGAAAAAACTGGAACCACACCATTTTTCATCCGTCCAGTCTTCAGATTGTGAAGATGAAGCATCTGATGATTCCATCACAACAGGTGACAAAAACACTGAAAGGAACCTTGGTGAAACGAGCACCCAACCTTCACAACACCACAATCTGCTGAGACCATCACAACCTTCAAGACACATCGGAATCCCGGTTACAAACGCTTTCTCTCATTTTCACAAAATGTAGTTCTACTTTAGCTTCTTTACTATTATTTAACTTGTATACACACTGTACAAATATCGATTATATTTTATAAATATAAAAATGTATTTAAATGAACAGTATTACGTTGTATAAACATTATAATAATGTATATACAATGCTTTGAAAAATAAAACAGTATTACCATCATCATCAAAAAAAAAGTCCAAAGTGTGTTTTTGAAGTAGCCTTAACATGGGGATAACAAATCACTTGTAATGTCACACACAAACATAATGTGTGTGTGTAGATAAGGATCTAACTATGTTTAATGATATTTTTAAGCTATATAATTGCACAAGAAAAACATGTAATTCATCTATTGCCATTAAATTGTAAAATCACAGAGTATATCATATCAAAAGACATGTTTAATTAGGACATTTGAGTATTTTTTACAAACAGGCCTTACTTTATTGGTGTGCATCTTGAGACAAAATGAAACTAGGCTGAAGCCCTGTCTGGTAAACCACCCTTGTGTGTTTACAGTCTCACTTATCATAACATGTATATACATTTGCATACCTTGGACCTCAATTTAGATAACTTGTATATCATTTGTACAATCCGATGTTAGCTTTATGATTTGAAAGCATGCAATGGGGTTTAGATGAAACCAACAGCTGTTTTACCAGAGAGATTTGCAAACAATTGAGTGGGATTAGTAAAACTATTCGTTATGATCTTCCTCTTTCTTTAGTTAGACAAGTCGGTGGTATACACTTAACTGTACACACATAAATGTGTCTGTCCAGAGATGATTGACATTAATACTCATGACCACTCATTTTAATTTAACATAAATTGTAAATTCATAAAGCAAAATAATTGTGTTTGCCCAAAAGCTGGAGCCAATTTATATTAAGTAGCATCATTTAAAAAAAAAAATCACAATTTAGCGCTACATTATAAACGAAATAATATACATTTTAAAGCGGTTATATGAAGTTACAACTGTTTATTAGGGTCTGAGCGTGAAGCGCTAGAGATGGTCATATTTACATAATATGGCCAAATGAAATAAAGGGTAAGGTGCAGAGGGATTGTGCAACACTGAAAGGAGTGTTAACACAGCCAAAAAAAAATACTGCCAAAAAAGTCACATGCTAAGGATCCTATTGTAAGTGTACGGATGATTGGGAAATTGGATCCTCTGCAGTTTACCTATAGAGTTGGGCGTGCAGTTGAAGATGCCACCCTCACTCTAATGGATAAATTGGGAAAGTACCTGGATGCGGCAGATTGTTGTGTTAGGATTTTGTTTATGTATTACTGTGAACATAAATATTCTTTTGAGGCGGCTGGAGCAGTTGCAGGTGCATCAAACTCTAATTTTATGCATTTACTTTGGATAAAAACGTCTGCTATATGACTAAATGTAAATGTAATGTACAAAACTAATAATATGTAAAAAAAATACAGAACACACTGAGAGGTTTAAAAAAAGAAAGAAAAGCTTTCACTGTATCTAGAAAGTAATGGAGTAATGTACTTATATCCGATAAATACTACTATGAATTTACTGTCATTGAGTACATTTTTTATATTTAACAAAAACCACAGAAAGTGCCTAATTTGATTTTTCTAACATCTGTAAATATTTCCAAATGTAAAAATGAAGAAACATGTTATATACAGTGCACTCTGAATTACTGTTTCCTCTATTGCAATATGAAAATATGTTATGCCAATCACAATGCAGATCTACTTTATATACTGTTAACAGTAATTCACTCACTCACTTCATATGACTTCTGGCATCTTAGAAGAGCTCAACATTTTCAGGACTGTTTGCTGTGGGGTGTCTTTCTCCATTCTCACAATTTCCATAAACTGCTTCTGTATTAAGTACGGTCAAGAAAAGTTAACTTGAATCTTATTTGTTTATATCATTAAAACCGTAAACACTTTGATATCCATAGTTCAGTTTAATTTAACAATTAATCACAGAGCACAACACACAAGAATCTGGAAGACTGATGACGTCAGATGGTCAGCATTCATGCGTGTTGTGGGATAAGTGTGCAATAGAAACAGTTCCCTTCCAAGACAACTTTTAACTTCATGATTCACATTAATATTCATGCTAAAAAAATGTAATCACGATCATATCAGTATATTTATGTGAAGATCAAGGTTTTGTTTCCTGAAAATGTATCAACATTTTCTCACTCTTTAGTACTGTAGTTTCAAACCCATATACTTTTATTTTTTCGGCTAAATACAAAGGGAGATATTTGGAAGAATGTCAGAAACCAATCAGATCTTAACCCCCATTTATTGCCATAGTAGGAAAAATAGATACTATGGGAGTCAATGATGGGGATCGGGTCATGGGGACACGTGGTAGGCCGGGTGAGTAGAATTTTGGAGACATCAGTCTTCATGAGAGGAGAGAAAGAAGGGAGTTGATAGTCATCTGGTCAAAGACTTCATAAATGATTTCACAGCTTTTGTGGGTGACTGTGTTATCAAGTACAATCAGTTTTTGCTGCTGGGCGATTTTAACATACATGCGTGTTGTCAATCTAAACCGTTAACGAAAGATTTTGCTAACATCATTGACTCTTTTGATTTGGTGCAGTGGGTGAAAGCTCCTACACACACTAATGCTTTGGATTTTGTTCTTTCTCATGGTCTCCACATAGCTTATGTACAGACTGCTGACTCAGTGCTTTCTGATCATCTACCTGTTTTATTTAATATGCCTTCTATGCAGTCTAGACCTAACGCAGCATCCTCTGTAAAACTGTCTCACTTCTTCTCTCCCCTTTTCGTGACGACTTCGCTACACTCTAAAAATGGCTGGGTTATTTTTTAACCCATACCGCTGGGTTGAGTCCGTTGGGTTGTTTTGTTGGGTTATTTTTCCACATGTTAAACACTTTTTGGGTAGTTTTAGTTTTCAAGGTGTTTGGTTAAACCCGCTGGGTTAATGTGCTGGGTTTTTTCTGCTCACCGCTGTGTTATTTGAAGAGTCTCGCGCGCTTACCGCCCTGAAGACGTTGAGTGTACTTCGCAACTTTCATTTTTATAAAGAACAAAGGGGCAAAGTCACTGGCTGGAGCAATTTAAAGCTACGTTTTTTACGTTTTAAGTGAATATTTATTGAAATAAGCATAATTTGTAACGTTTTGCAAGGCAACAGTGTCTTAACTAACAGTGATGTAATTTAGACGACCAGCAACTGTTACCTCAGATCACCATTGACCTCGTATAATCCTGTGAAGATGCGCGAAAATGCGAATTAATACTATTTTAGTGAACCCCATCACATGTAAGCTAAGTTTAAGAACTTTAGTGAGAATTTAACAACATTTGAGTCAAACCGGCGAGTGCCCCGCGAGCGCGGTCAAGCATTCCCGGATCAGGAACCCCTCTCTCGGTGTCCACTCTGGATATCAAGCGGCCAGTCAATTATGTTGCTCGCTCTGTTTTAAACCAAACATTTCAAGGTTTGTGCACATATTAAAGAAAGACGAGTGTGGTAGCCTGTATTTAATGAGTTGATTTGCTGCACGTGTGGTTTCTTAGTGTATTAAGTGGTGTAATTCATAATGTATTAAACATAATGTATATGTCTTAAGTTATTTTTATTAATTGACATTTGTTGCTACATATTGTGGAGTATGTTTATTAGTCATTTATAATGTTATTTATAATGCTTGTTAATGTTTGATATGAAACATTTTTATTTATTATAATTAAACTGTTTTCTTTTAATTATGCAAATCTAAAAATATTGCTGTAACTTGGTGTAAAAGTTTACATTTTTATTAACAATTATTTTTACAGTCAAATAAAAATGTATTTTTTAAAAATAAATGTCATTGTCTTGATTGACAATGAAGTACAGATTGAATTAAGAATAACCCAGCAAGAATAACCCAGAATTAAACACATGAATAGTTAAAATGACTACATTTTGGGTTTTTCCAATAACCCAGCATTCTGGGTTATCATGTGTAACCCAGTGTGCTGGGTTACTTTAACCCAGCATGTGTTCTGTCCAATATTTACCCAGCGCTGGGTTGCCAATTGGGTTGTTTTTAACCCAGCCATTTTTAGAGTGTACCAGCTTTTCTTGAAGCTAGTACGTCTCTGTCCCTGGAATCAACTATACCGGACCTGGATGATGGACAGCATCTAAGTCTGCCTAACTCGAGAATCTAACAAGAATATTCACTTGTTGAGACAAGTCTCCAAGTCTGGAAGAAAGACAAATTGCACATCTCATTTGATCTGCTTAGATCTTCTCTATTTTCCTTTCAGAATGCTGTAAAATCTGCTAATTATAAATATTTTTCTAATGTTATAACAAAGCATTATTATAGCTCTTAAGTCTTATTTTCTGTTAACTCTGTCTTAAATCCTCATGTTGATGTGATTTTGAGTCATTATGTCAAGATTTTTCAAAGTTCTTCTGTGAAAAAATCGTTACCCTGAAATCGCACCATCTAAATATGTTGATTTTTGGTACCTTCGACTGTCTTCAACACTGTTTCTCTTCAGTCAATCAGGGAAATTATGAAACACATGAAACCATCGTACTCTCCACAAGATGTTTTCCCCCCCCATTTCTTAAAACAAACTATGGACTCATTGGGCCCAAAGTTTAACCATATGATTCTATTATCCCGATCAGAACACGGTGTTAGCATTCATGGCACCGTCCTCAGGTGGTTTACAGTAAATCTTATTTATCCAATGGAAGTTATTCAGTAAAGTTGGGAAAATTCCCTTCCCCTTCTGCCGAGCTCTCGTGGGGAGTGCCCCAGGGTTCGATTCCTTCTCCGATTCTCTTCACCCTTTGTTTACTCCCCCTGGGTTCCATTTTTAGAAAACATGGCGAATCATTTTATTCTTATGCAGAGGATATGCAAATGTACTCCCCATAAAACGCAATGATCCTTGAACATGTAACTCCCTTTTTGATTGTTTGGATGAGGTAAAAATATGTTTTTTCCAATTTTTTATTTAAAATTAATCCAAAACTGAAGTTATAGTCTTTGGTCCGCCTGGAAATCGTGGGGCAACAATATTGATCTGGACTATTTAGCTCCGTTTTGACAGGCAAATTAACGCAGTGATCAGCTCCTGCTTCTTTCAATTGCGTCTTCTTTCTAAGATTAAACCTATTCTATCTACTAAATCTCTTGAGACTGCTGTTCATGCACTGATTACATCCAGATTGGATTATTGTAACTCCCTTTACATTGGGGCATCCAAATCTTCTATCCATCGCCTTCAATTGGTGCAAAATCTGTGAGGTCTGGGCCTCAGGGTCTTCTATCCACTCCTAGACCACTGCTTAAGCTAAGGGGGAAAGAGCATTTGCCATTGCTGGCCCCAGGCTCTGGAATGGCCTCCCTGCGTATATCAGATCAGCACTGTCTGTCCACGCCTTTTTTAATCTTCTTTAAAGTTGTACTATTTCGACTTGGCATTTGATTAAGTATGAATTTTGCTCTTATATGCATTGTCTGTTTTGTTTTATTGTGATGACTTGTTGCATTTGAATGTCACGGTTTTAGGGTAGCATATATATTTATTTTTATATTTATTGTCCATACAGTTCAGAACTTAGGTCAGTCTGGTTGCTGTTTTAAATGTGCTTTAAAAAATAAAACAAACTTGAAACGTGAAAGGTAAAAGGAGTGAGTTAGATAAGAAGGAGTAAGAAGAGATTGGTACCTAGTGAGGTCAGGAGGGTCTCTGCAGCCCTTTGCTTGGTCTGATGGTCACGAAGAGCCTCAGAAAGGCAGGGACAAGAGGGTGATGCACGTGCAGGCCTAGAGTTGAGAGGGTAGACATTGTCAAGTCAGGATGTTAAAGGTGCACAAAGACTATCTGTAGCTTCCTCAATGTTAAGAGAGGAGTAAAGGGTTGTGGTCGGTAGGGAGAAAGACTCCAGGGATGCACAGCTGGTGGGAGAGAGAGAGAGTTGGGGTGGCTGGTTATATTACAGGGAGAGTTACAGTGAACTGGATAAAGAAATGGTCAGAGACATGCAGGGAGTAACTAGAATATTATTAGATGTGCAGTTACGAGTCAAGGCAAGATCTAGCTGTTGTCCTCCTCTGGTGGTGGGAGGGGTGTTTCCAGGTGCCATGTTCGGGGATTGAGAACAACAGCATGTCAAGCTCCTCTAAGAAGTTGCAGTTGACCTGGAGGGTGATAGATGACAACACAATACATTTTTGATGCATTACTGATGTTAATAGCATGATATTTGAATGAGGAGTTATTGCAGAGATAAGAAGAGTGAATTTCCAGGTGTTGGAAACAAGCAAACTTGTTCCACCTCCTCGCCCAGAATGACGGGAGTGTGGGTGAAATTGGTGAAGAGGGCCGATGGAGTGGCAGTGTTCTGTCTACAGATCCATGTTTCAGTCAGTGCTAGAAGATTGAGGTTTGACAGACTGGCGAAGGCCGTGAATAACTCTGCCTTGTTGACAGATGACAGGCCATAAGTGAGAAAAAAATTACTCCAAAAGAACAACAAACAAAATTAAAAAAGAATCACATTCATGATGAAATTAACAAACAACAACATCACAACACTGATGGGGAAAAAACGTTGATCTTCACGCTCAAAAAATTGCTCAGACAAGGAAGGTCCAGGTGTCAAAGTTTCAACTTTATTTGTACAAGTCAAACAAAGTGAGATGTCCCAAGTCTCCAAAACATCTGAAAACTTGGTGTTTTCCAGCCTCTAGTTATAGTAAAACTTCCCAAAGGTGTTTCCTTTCGAAACCAATCAGGTAACTTCCCGTTATCTCTTATTTTTATTATCCAACTATCCTTGTCCGCCACCATTATTTTTAGGCAACAAGGTTTCTGGTCTAATGGTGGAATTTCAACCTTAACTCATTTTTTTAATTAAAAATGAACAGTGATACAATTTATTTGGGTCTGGCCTTCAAACCATCCCTGGATTTTGATTAGAATATGTAGTGATTGATTCTCTCATGCAAACAATCTTATCGTGACTCTAAGTTAATGCGATTTCTGACCCACTAGTAATGTGATTTTTGATTTACTAACACACTAAGTTAATGTTTACAAACATTCCTATGAATACTTCTTCAAAACATCAAGTTAATGTTTAAAAACATTCTTTCATAACCAGGGTGAATGAAAGTCCCATAGCATACTGAATATGATCAGAATTTATACACAATATATTCCCCCCTTTGGGGCTCAATAAGAGTCCCACACTTGATTAGTACTATCTCAGGAGGAATTTCTACTTCAAAAAGAATATATGTGTGCTTTTTAAAAAGAATATATGTGTGCTTTAAAAAGAATATATGTGTGCTTTAAAAAGAATATATGTGTGCTTTAAAAAGAATATATGTGTGCTTTAAAAAGAATATATGTGTGCGTGAGCAAGAATAATCAACATTAATGATAATACTTATTTCCCTAAGGATATGCTTATAAGCCATAAAAATTGAAATCCATCTGACCGTCTAGGTTATCTCGTAACACGGACAACTCCTGCTTGTTACCATTTTTCCATAGAAATGCCTTCTATATTAGATTGCAAAAAGGTGATCATCCCTGACTGAGTACACTACCATCTGATGGTGGGGATCAGATCTAGCAATCCCCCTAACCGCCTGCATTATGCAAGGCCAAAAGCACAGTAGTATCAGAATTGGCGCCACAATGCAGATTATCAACATCAATATGTTATGCAAATTGGGAAATATGTTGTTAATCCAGTTCCACATTGTATTATCTGAATCTACTTCATCCTTCGCCATCATGGCAGAAAGCATTGAAATATTTTTTATTCCTTGTTCAATGAGATGTCCATCTGCGTCGTTGTCTGGTATGTATGTGCAACAAGTCTCTCCAATCATAGCACAAACACCTCCTTGCGATGCAGTAAGTTGGTCCAATACCAAACGATTCTGAAGAGCAGTAAGACGTAATCCTTGTAATTCTTCCTTGATTCCTTCCATCATGAGTTTCGTCGTGTTGATGAATGAGGACAACTCATATCTGGTGATTTCTAAACCAGTCATCAGTGATTCTACTCCTAGTGCTGGAGCAAATGCAACCGCAATCTTTTCTGCAATTGTCCATATGTGATGATTTTTTGGCACCGGGCTGTCCGTTAGGAAATTGAATAATCCTCTTCTCACACGCCGTTGACTGTTCATTGCGTGATGAGGCAAGATGATAGCCCCTCCATGTAGCTGAACCAAAGCACACAGTCCTGTCCAGTTCTTTGGCAACGACAAATATACTTGATAGCCACACAGCCAGTAGTATCCCTCAACGACTCCAGTTCCCTCGTGATCAGGAACATGTACAGTCGAACAAGATGGACATTTTGCTCGTCCTGTTTTGGAAGTAAAAATATATTGGTATGCAACAATTGGCTGTGGTGCTTCATGAGTAACGATAACAGGCGTAGCTGGGGGACTTGGGTCATCTGCATAACGAAGACAGGCCATGCAACTCCGTTTCACCGTTTCGTTTACAGGTTGGTAGACATGGGAACATTTCCGCGCTGGTATCGTTCCCAAAGCATGATTTCCTGACTTTCTTTCATAACAGACTAGATTGTTAGGGACATGCTTTACAGTTGCTATCTGAGCAAAAAGTCTATTAGGAAAAGGTTGTGGGATCCACGTGTCGTGCATCATATTCTTCTCATTTTGGGGGAGCTTTAATCCATCCGCTAATATTGCATCTATTGATTCTTGAAGTTCAGCGTATAGGCCTTCCTTCAGTCCAGCTGCTGCTACTGCAGCCTTGGCTGCTTCAAATGTTTTGTTGGGATTCTGATGTGGCCACCAATCTCCTCCAGTGGCGCTGTGAGGAAAGTGAGCACAAACATAACAGTGTCTGGCAGCATTCATTCTAACGGTATGATTAGTCAATCGCCACCACATGTTAGTAGCATAAGGATGAGGAGGATTAGGGTGATCCATCCAGGCGTCGGAAAGCTGTCCCGTCTTGCTGCTGACACTCTGTCTTTTCTTTCGGTGCTTTGACTCAGCCTCTGGAACCAGTAGACCGCAGAACAAATGTTCAGATGATGTACCATTTACTCCACAGTCCACCCGTCCCAAGGTAGTGTTCATCTGCCCCAAGGTAGTGTTCAAGACGTCCATGTCATTTTGGTCCATACCCAGGCCATTTCTCATAATAATTGGTATTATTATCATACATGTCAAAAAGAACATCAAAGAAGCTATGTTTCGCTCTCCACACAGTCCTCGGACCCTCCTGGGATGCCATGGGTGTCGTCTTTCTTCCATTGTGACAGCCGCTAAGGTTCAATTCACCTCGTATCCTTCGGTGCGATAATTGAAGATCATCCACTGACCTGGTCTTAATCTGGATCCCGCTTTAAATCGTGTGTGACAATTATGTGGTTTTAATGTCAAATCCCCTGTATGTAGGTTAATTAAGGGCCAAAGCAAATATTGAGTGTACACAGTTAAAGTCCAACTTGGTTTTCTTTCAGTCCATGTATCCTCTTGTGTTGAAGTAAACCCTACAGCCAGTATAGCATCATCCCGTGGTAACAATCTCAAAGTGTCTATCTGTGACTGTGGTCGTCTTTGTCCTGAAACTGCAGACACATATCCAGAGATCACCAAGTCATAATAACACTGTCCTTCAGTACCTTCACTTCTTGAAGGGAAATAGAGCGATGTCCCTCTTATCCGGTCCGCAGGTACTTGTCGGTGTGGGGAATCGATCATATGATATGGCCTGAACTTCTCAGCAAACTGTTTAAAGGCAGCTGACATCAATCATTTATTCCTCTTTTCTGCGTTCGAGAATTGCGTCCATAGTGGTCGTGAATGGGTGAGGTCACTAAAGGAGTTCTTTTAAGGGTAACTAATGATTTTTAAGCTAACTATGTTCGTCCAGTGGGTGGCCCCCACCTTCACTAAAAGAAGTGGTTCTTCCACTGGCACTTTTGCCCTTGTACTCCTACTCACAGGTCTAGTTCCTTGGGTAATGCGCACACTGGTATTCCCACTCCGTGATTGGTAAATTATGACGTGTTGTTTTCAAAGTGCTCTCTCCTCGGTCTATAACTGGTCGATGTCCAGGTTTTGTGAAGAAAAAGACAAAAGTTATCCCGACCTGGTTGTCGTAGTCAGCTGGGACAACAACTGACTGTCCTACTGCCTGAACCGCTGGATCCTGTTCCAATATTTGCCTTGCCACTGGTCCTAGGTGTCGTCTTGGGTACCCCGGTCGTGCAGGATGTAGCACTACTCTCCTATACCACGTTGGGCACCCTTCCCGGGAATACTCGTCTTCTTGCAGCGGAAGACATCGTTCCCATCTGAGTTTAACCTCCTGCCGTTTTCTGAATTTCGCTGCGGACGACAGTTTGACGATCACCTGCAACCTCCTCTGGAGCACCCCCAGTTTTGGCCTGTATATTGTGATGATAGTGGCAGAAAGAAAGAAAGAAAGAAATACATAATGCATATCCCTCTTATTGACATTTTGGGATCTACCATGGGCAAAGAAAAACAAGGGGAAAGGGTTTTTGCCAAAAACAACAAACAAAACTATCTTCCTGCCTATTTATATCTAGAAGACTATAACTACACTACACGCCCCAAAAGGAAATACAATTCTAGACTCTCTCCCTTTCTTATATACAAACATCGTCATAATAGTAAAATAAAAGTGGCACCCTTTTTCTGGTTTGGTTGTTTAACAAGCTAAGGGGTCTCATATTCTTCACATTTGTCCATTGCTGTAATCATGGTTAACATAAATGCCTCAGAGTCATGCTGTACATTCAACTCTGTATGCAGTAACATTTGTCTAGCTGTGGCCTTAACCAACAAAGATCTTAGTATGGGGAGAACACAACAGAACAACACTGCAGAGACCACCAACACAATAACAATCGTTACTCCTACTTTGGTCAGCCATTCGCCCCAGAACCCAAACATTGACTCAAACCATGTCCCAACTGCCTTATCTCTTCCAGCATTAGCTGTTATTTCATCTCTAAGGTTTTTCAATTTTTCCATAGCACGAGTAAACGAACCATCAGGGGCAGTATTATTAGGAATGTAAGTACAGCAATCTTCTCCGAACATCACACAGACTCCTCCTTTTTCAGCTAATAACCAATTTAGAGCTTGTCTGTTTTGCCAGGCCATTTTACTTGTAGGGGCTAATTGTTCCCCAAGAGCTTTAAGTGCATCATTTGTGTAGTTAATAAATCTCTGTTGATTGTAATACACATAATTAATCCATTCTGTGTTCTTATTTGGTGTAATCCATACAAAAATAGACTCAAATCCAGATTTAACTTCATCTCTTGCTTTAAACTGGTGTGGGATATTTCTAGGTTGACCAATGGCATCAATATAAACATTTGGGTCACTTTGGTAAGCCCTTTTCACTATTTTCTGTTTTGGTTCACTTTTAACATTCTCATTCGGATCCCATGTGATCATAGTGGCATCTTGTATTAGTTTTACTCTTGCACATAAACCTCTCCAATGTTTTGGTAGTGTCGGTCTTAGTTTGCTTTCCCCACACACCCAAAAGTAGTCGGCTATAGCGTTAACCTGAGTCTCATAAGATTCAATCAAGGGCCATCCAATTGTCATGTTTGGGCAATCTTCCCATCCTATTACTGTGAAGTTATCTGTAAGTGTAGCAGAAGCAAACCTTTTATCCCATTGTCTATTTACTCCCTTCTGACTTCGCATAATTTTATCTAAATGCCAAATAGTTATACAATTTCCTCCAAAAATTCCCACATTTAGACCCGCTTTTTCATTTGTACTATTGTAACATTCGTACTGCAATGTATAATCTATTTCATAAACCACTGGAACTTCAATCATATTCGTTGGGATCCTTACATCAATATCCATGCACTCCTCTCCCCATAATGCATGAGTATAGTAGCGTTCCCTGTTTTCACGTCCTGCCAGGGCTAAACATTCTGCATGGCAAAAAGGAACATTGTTTCTCTCTGCATTACACTGCTTTGAATAATGTCCAGCACAATGTCTGTAATCATATGGGTTTGGTACAACAATCAGCCTGCTCATTGGTGATGGGGTGCAAAACACACAACTGTCCATGATTGATTGATCTACTGTGAAATGTGCCCACCTGTACCATTCATTTTGAACAGCACTGTCCCAAAGTCTCTCATACTGGGACACTTCATCACAGGTTGAAATCGTCGGGTGACCATTCAAGTGCCGACAAGTTAATTGTTGGGAATTCTTCTGCCAGTAGTTGCTCGGCGGATAATTCTGGGCTGGCAAGCTCTCGGTCTGGGGTACGGTCTGCACCAAGCTCATCAAGAGTAGTACCGTGACCATAAGGTCCTGCATCTCCCTCCCGACTTGGGCCCGGCCGTGGTTCACCGGCACCTGCTGTGGTTGGGGTGGTGTCTGGTTCTGGTCTATAGCGGCTATCTCTTGTTGCACTATGTTCCCCATGTATGTCAGGATCGTATATAGTCCTGATAGCATGTTCCTCCGGGTGTCCCTGTTCTGTGCTCTGTCTTGGCTCGTCGGGCTCCTGTTCTGTCTGTGATTCGTGCTCTGTCTGTGCCGGCTCTGGCTCCTGGTGTGGCTCCTCCTGCTGTGTCCTCCGCTCTGGCTCGTGCTGCGGGAGCTGCTCCGGTTGTCCCTCAGCTGCCCTAGACGTCTCCGGTGCGGACTCTGGAATCCCCTCGGGGGTTCTCTGACTATCATCTTGTCTCTGACCCTCGTCTGAAATTTCTGATAAGTCCTCAGCTTCCTCGTCAGTTTGCACAGGATCTCGCCGTCGCAGTTGTGGTACTCTGGTGCAGTGATTCAGATGGTACCAGGTAGTGCTCCCCTCCACTTGTACTGCTGTCGGTGTTGCTCGTGTGACTGTGTAGGGTCCCTCCCGCCTTGGCTCATTCCATTTTCTTCTGAAGACTCTTAGATACACTTTGTCTCCTGGAACGATTGCACACGGAGCTTCTTCGTCCTCTCTAGGCCCTCGGCGTTGTTCCTGTGAAGATATAGCCTCATGTATAGCAGTTAATTGCCTCATGTACGTTCTTAACTCAACTTGCAATTGCTCCAAAGGCGGTCCATCATAAGGGCCTCTTAAGTAAGGCACTGGCATAGGCCTACCCGTGAGCATCTCATGTGGAGTCAAATTTGTAGTCCTGTTAGTTTGCATGCGATAGTTCATTAGCGCTAGTGGTAAGGCATCTACCCAGTTCAATTTGGTGTCTGCACAGATTTTGCTAATCTTTGCCTTTAGGGTTCCGTTTGCTTTCTCCACCATCCCTTGAGATTGGGGATGGTAAACACACCCTAGCCGCTGTTTTATTCGCAACTGTTGCAAGACAGTCTTTACCGTTCTTTGAATAAATGAGGAGCCGTTGTCGGAACTGATCTCAGATGGAATTCCAAACCTGGGAATCACTTCTCTTGTCAAAAACTTAATCACAGTCCCAGAGCCCTGGTCAGATGATGGCACAGCCTCCACCCATCTGCTGAATCTATCTATTATCACCAGCATGTATCTTTTGCCTCTGACTGGCTTGATCATGTCGACATAATCCATTACCAAGTGTTTAAAAGGTCCTTCGGGTACAGGGATGTGCCCTATAGGTGCTGAAGTCCCTTTTCTCACATTGTTCTGAGCACAAATATCACACCCTGTTAGAAAATCATCCACTGACGCTTGCAAATAAGGTGACCAATATCCTTGTTGCTTGATTTTTCTCAGTATCTCATT
Source organism: Triplophysa tibetana (assembly GCA_008369825.1). Lineage (NCBI taxonomy): Eukaryota > Metazoa > Chordata > Actinopteri > Cypriniformes > Nemacheilidae > Triplophysa > Triplophysa tibetana. The sequence continues at coordinate 2,631,306 of CM017912.1, forward strand.
TCGACCGCAATGATCAAATCCATGTGTCTCAGAAATTAACACAGTCAATAGAGCATGTGGTGCAATGATTAGTCCTTCATGAGATCGCCATACTCCATTCACATCTCTTGTGGCCCCCCTTTGCTGCCATACTGATTGTTCGACAGCACTAGCCTGCTCTTGTATGCGAGCAAGGTCTACAATTCGGGGCTCAGGCTGTATTAACACCATTGGGGCCATTACAGCAACTTGACACCCTGAGGCTTTTCTAGCCTCTGCATCGGCAGCATTATTTCCTTGTATTACAAAGTCCTTTCCCTTTTTGTGCGCTTGGCATTTAATAATACCCAAGAGTTTGGGTTGCATCATAGCTGAAATTAACTGTACAATCTGCTCGGCATGCTGTATTGGGGTACCATCACTTTTTCTGAACCCTCTTTGTTTCCAAACTGCTCCATAAAGATGACAAACTCCATGCGCATACGCAGAGTCTGTATAAATATTTACAACTTGCCCCTTTGCCAGCTGGCAAGCTGTTGTCAGGGCTTTCAACTCAGCCAGTTGTGCTGAACAAGGCTGTTCACAGTGTTGAGAAACTACAGGAAGAAACTCACTCCCTTCTCGTTTAACCACAGCAAAGCCAGCATGATTTCCCAAATGGTCTCTGAAGCAAGAGCCATCTACAAAATAATCAGCCACCGCATTTAGTATGGGCGTAGACTCTAAATCTGGTCTAAGACGGGTAAACGCCAATGATTCAGCCACACAATCATGTGGCGTGCCTTCATTATCCAGAGGTATGTAATTTGCTGGGTTTACAGTAGCACAATGCTTTAATGTTACATCAGGATATGTCAAAAGAGCTGAATATGCCAGGCTTCTGGCCTGTGTTAAAACAAATCTACCTTGTTCCAACATTTCCACCACCTTATGATGTGCATATATTATCACAGGGTAACCCATAGTCAAAGTAGAAGCCTTCTCATAAGCATAATATACAGCTGCGAGTCCTTGATAACAAGGAGGATACCCCTGTGCTACACTGTCCAACCTTGTACTATAAAAGGCAATGGGCTGTTTTCCCCTCCCCTTACAAGTCTCCTGCATTAATACTGCAGAGGCATATCCCTCTTTTCTGTTAGCTACATAGAGGTGAAAGGGTTTTGTATAGTCAGGACTTGTGAGAGCTGGAGCACTTTGCAGTTCTCTCTTAATAGATTCGAATGCTATTGTCGCATCATTATTCCATGTGAGTGTGGTTCTTAAATTTTGCTGCCCTGCCTGTTTCATTAAGGCTCTCAATGGGGCAGTTTTGATTGCATAATCCTCTATCCAATCTGAGCTGAATCCAGTCATGCCCAGGAATGTCATCATATGACCAACAGTCTGTGGAAGCGGCACTTTGCTAATTCCTTCCAATTGGCTTTGTGATATTGCTTTGGTTTTATATGCAATTAATCTTCCCAAGTACTCTACTTGGGGAAGGCAATATTGCAGCTTTGCTTTTGAGGCTTTATGTCCTCCTTCTGCTAATTTAGTCAGGACTTTAATGGAATCTCTGTGGCATTGCTCAAGTGTAGGGGCACAGATCAACAAGTCATCCACATACTGGAGAAGTGTACTGTCCAGTACCAGATCTTCCAGATCAGCCTTTAACAGCTGATTAAATATGTGAGGGCTATGGCGGAACCCTTGAGGGACCCTGGTATAGGATATTTGCTTCCCCTCATAAGTAAAAGCAAACAAATGTCTGCTACTTTCTGCCAATGGAATGCTGAAAAAGGCAGAGCAAAGATCAATCACTGTAAAATACTTAGCATCAGGTGGCACATTTGTAAGCAGGGTGTGAGGGTTCGGAACTTCTGCTGGCCAATCTTCTACTATCTCATTGATTGCCCTTAGATCATGTACCAAGCGCCATTTGGCTTTATCTGCTTTGGTAACTGGCAATATAGGAGTGTTACAAGGACTGGATGTCTCAAACAGCACTCCTGCTGTGGTTAGTCCTTCAATTGTTCCTCTGATGCCTTTTATGGCTTCAGGTTTTAATGGATATTGGTACTTGTATGGTAAATTAGCCCCTGGTTTTGTCTTAATTACTATAGGGCTAGCAGCTTTTATCAGTCCAACATCCGTGTCATGTTTTGACCACAATTCTTCAGGAACTAATTGCTCCATCTCTTCAATCAGCTCCGTTTGTTTCATCTCTTTTTCCAAGATGATTTCCAAATTCATGTGTCTTTGATTACTGACTTCCACCTCTCTAGGAGTTCCCTGCATAATTGTTGCGCATGCAATTTTCATGAAATGTTTATCTGCTGAAATAAAAATTAAGGGGTTGTCCGTGCTCTTCCATTGTATTCCTTTGGCTTTTCTCATCATTGGGCCTATTTCTTTGTTCTCACTTCCCTGCTCTAAATACAATGTAACATGGGGGACTGAATTTGGGATCTGGAACCATTCTTCAATAAACTCATTACTGTCAACTTGTAATGCCGCTCCTTGTGGTCCTATTATTATATGCTGTGAAATGAGGGGAACTTTCTTATTTTTGGTTTCTTGCAACCACTTTTTCTCTATGTCTACTCTCCTCAGTGGGTCATATATCATGGTGCAGTGAAATTCTAATTCAGGTAACTTGGGGTCTTTGAGTTGTTCTTTAACAAACTTTTCCCATTTTCGCACTGTCTTCCCTACCTCTTCCTCTAACTCTCCTATCCAGTAGGCATTGGCCTGGGGGGCTGTGACTACCATTTGCCTAACCCCCTTGCTGGCAATGTAAATACCTTCAGGGGAACATGATATTTGTAGCTTTAGTTTACATAGGGCATCCCTCCCTAACAGATTAACAGGGGTCTGCTCTGATACTAGGATAGGCAGAGTTACTTCTTTGTCCTTTGTCCTTAGACGCACTGGAGCCGTTATTGGAATTAGCTGCGTTTGTCCAGAAAATCCTACTGTCTTTGCGAACTTGCCAGACATGGGGAGGTGTGAGGCATGACTTGAGCTTATACATGTATAAGTTGCTCCAGTGTCTATCATCATTGGTGTGTTCTTGCCTTCAATATTGACCTGCAGCATCGGTTCTGCATCAGCATCTTCAGTTATCATTGGGTGCTGACCCCTCCCCGTAGGATCTTCTTGGCAGCCCTAGTATCCGACATCTGGACCTCGCCATGGGTTGACTGGTCCCTGTTGCTGATGTCCTTGTTCTGGTTGATTTGGTTGGTCCTGCCAGCGGGGCCCCTGTTGATTCTGCTCTTGCCATGGGGGTTGTTGTTGCCCTTCCTGCCATTGGGGTCGCTGTTGCCTCTGATTTTGCCATGGAGGTCGTTGTTGTTGGCCTGCTTGCCATCGGGAACCTTGTTGCTGGTTTGCATTCCAAGGGTTGGTGGGACATTCTCTTCTGTTGTGCCCCTGTTGTCCGCATCCCCAACATGAGTTCCTTCCTCTGTTCTGTCTTCCTTGTTCCCCTTGCATAGGTCTTGGGCCAAATCTGTTTTGTTGTTCAGGCTTCATATAGATGACAATAGGCGCTGGCTGCTGAGGTCCACTCCCAGGTGTTTGTTGTACAGTGGCTGCACCCGGTTGCGGTGCCATAGGAACTGGGACATTTACTGGAGCCATCATCGCTGCATGATCTTTTTCTTCATCTTTGTCTTTGACCACGGCTTGCGTCTTCTTCTTTCTTGCCAGTTCTTCGAGCTGTAGCTGTACCAGTTTTCTTTGAAGATCCTTTTCTTGATTTCTCAGCTTTAGTTCATTTCTTCTATACTGTTCGACTGCATGGGTCACATGATCACAGAACTCTTTGTGTGACTTGGAGTTCAGACCCACTACATCCTCCAGCTTGGCCTTTACTAGCGGAGGCATTGCATCGGCAACAGCATTTCTGAACAATGTCGTCATCAATAAGTCTTCATCAGGATCTCTTTCAAGCTCTTGCTTCCACTTCCTCATTTGTTTCTGTATGTAGGTGGCAGGGTTCTCTTCCTCTCCCATCTGTTCTCCCTTGAGGGCTCGGGGATCGATGCGGTTGGGGAATTCGTCTCTTAACCCTTGCCATATTCGCCTTCTATATCTGTCGAATGGGTATCCGTCTAGATCTGGGATGTCTATCGCTTGGATGCCTGCTGCTCTTAAAAGTTCATTCAGCTTGGAACTTCCCACGCATTTGGCAAGGAGTGCTTTGATATCCCCCAATGCCAATAGCTTTCCTGTTGTCTCCTCCTCCAGCAGTCTGATCCACTTGCCTGCCCCTTCATCTAGGTTTGGCAGGCGTGCAACCAGTCCATCCAGGTCTTGAGATGCCCATGGCACGTATTGTGCTTGAGCTCCTTTTATTAATATGGGACACTGCGTTCCTCTTTTTGTGTCACGCGACTTTGGTATTGTGACTTCAGGAAGGAGTGTGACACTTGCAGATCTTGTCAGTCTCCCCTGTGGTTCTCGGGTCCAGTGCTGGTGCCACTCCTCAGGATCATCCTGGAGATAGAGGCTCCCCGTGACCAGCTTTCGCTCTCCTCTTGGAAGGCTCCTTAAGGCTGATCCCGGAGGGGCTCTTTTGTCGATTTTCGGACGCTGTGTCTTTTCTTGGCTTCTGACTCTAGGGGCATCCTCTTCTTCTTCCTCTCCTCCTTCTGAGCTGTTGCCTGAACCTTGACTTAAAGCATGTGCAGAATCTGTATGTATTTGTATTAGATCTTCTGTCACACTTTCGTAGGTCTCCTCACGTCTCTTTGCTATGTTGTTCAGTGCCTCTACCAGTTCGCCATAAGGATCAGGACCGCATGCACCTCTGCCATCCTCATCCTCTAAGTTCCTGTAACCTGGGGATTGTTGCCTAGCCCTGTCGTCCTTATTCTTTTCTGCTCTGTCCTTCTCATTTGTGTCTGTACCTATTTCTACCTGTCCTTCTATCTTGACATCTCCTTTTATTGCCACCATTGGCATTTGAGTTGATGTTTGTATCTTTTCTAACTTTTGACTGGGAGGTTCATAGGGAGGTGGCTGAGTCATTTTCTCAAAGTTTTCTTCCTTCTTCTCATCATCCTTTTTTAACACTTCTCTTATTTTTCTCATATTTTTCAGGAAATTAACTCCTTCATTTTTGAACAGGTTGAGTACTTCCTGTTCTAATTTTCTCTTTTCTTCTCGTTTTTTGCTTCTGTCCTTTGGTTTATGGTTCTTAATTAGTCCCTCCATTTCCTCACACACTGTTACATCAAAGGTACCATTTTCTGGCCATATTGTTCTCAAGTTTTTGGTTCTAACGGCCCATTTCTTAGATATTCTTTCTATTGAATTTTTGCATACCGGATATCTGGACCCCAACAAATCTACAGGGGTGGACGACATACTTAAAGAATGCACAAATCAGTAATATTCCTAAATGTATTATTATAAAGAGAAAAGTACAGAGATTTTAGATGTGTTTCATTGGTTTATTTAAGCATTAAGGTGCAAACCAGGACCTAGGGTTCTCTGGGGCTATTTCCATCACCAATTTTTTCAAAGTTACTGCCACAAACTGTTGAGGAACCACTTCTCCAAATTCATTCCAAGTACATAAGATCTTACTTGCCCAGTTTACATATCGAGTTTCTGCATAGACTCTCAGCTCGGGGAAACCAATAAGCCGCCCAGTTTGTCCCCGCCCTAAGGAAAACCCCTGCAGCTCTCCTATCTCATAGTAATCTCCTGTTAGGCCACCAATGGGGATCCTTTGAACCAATAATGTTCTTGCTGTCAGACCTGAGGGACAATTACATCTGTTATACTGATATACACAGACCTCATTCAGGTAGTGTTTCAACACATCTACTTTACAACAGGTTTTTACAATTTCTTCCCAATTTATGTAAGGCCACTCCGATTGGACAATTTCTAAGTTTCGAATCTCTGTCAGTTGATTCAGGTACCAGTCTTTTCTTTCTTGTAACAGAACTTGTTCTACCCCCTTCTCATCAATGTATGTATCTTCTTGCCAAAAGTGATTTCCAATTCCCCTAGTTTCAGACAGTACTTTTCTTAGGGTCAGTATCTTAGTATGAAAGGCCTCTCTTCTCTCATAATCAAGGCCTGGCCCCTCTTCAGCCATGCAACTGTAATGCAGTAAACTGAAATAAAAAACAACATAAGGCAAAAATCACCAATGGGGCAAAAAGTTTAAGACATGAAATTTAACAATTAATTTAAGATCAATGTTCAATATGGGCAACGAGGGTTTCATATCATTCAACAATATCAATAGAGAGGAGCATTTATCAGAAAACCTCAACCTCACTTTTTTAATATGCTACAATAAAAATAAAAAATAAAAATAGTTGCTGTTGGGGAAAGGTAATTCATAAAACTTGATACTAAAAAATTACAAGACTTAATCTTTCCAAGAGGGAATATTCTTAATGTTCAAACAATAATGTATTTGGTTGAGTCTAATAAATCAAATACTTCCAGATTGAGACTCAAACTACTTCTATTTTTATATGGTTTGTTACTAGCGTTTCCTTTATTATTAAATAAGCTTGGAAAAAAAATGCAGTACATGCATCGTATCGTGACCATGGGTGATTTTCCTATGTTGGCTCTCACACAGCTTTTCAGCCGTGATCGTCCCTAATATATCACCTTCTTTTGTCTAGGTGTTTGTTCTATATGAGCTCTCACAAAGCAATGCCCTGATCGTCTCATATACACCTCATATTCTTTTTTACTTTGGTCACAATATTTCAGCATACAATGACATTTTCTTATTCCTTTTCAGAATATCACATTATTTATAATAACTCATTTCCAAAATACATTCAAAACTCTTATTCATATCCTAAACTCATTCTTTAAAATAAAGAGCTTTACTTATTATAGTTTTCTATCTTCTCCCTTGCTCCGTGCTCCTTCACACATGACTTCTCACACACACATTGCTCACACACACATAGTCACTACTCATTCTGGGACTGTGGCCAGCAGCCCCTCCTTCCTACTCTCTCAATTTCTTTAGACACTGACAGAGACAATAACAGACAATAACACAGACAAACAGAACTATTTTACATCCCCACGTGGTTTTCTTCTATGTAATATATACGTGCCTTCTCCGAGCAGGCAGTTACCTTTTCAGGTAAGACTTATTTACATGGCCCACTCACAAAAGGCCATTACCCTCTCATAACGGGTAAAACTTATTTACATGGCCCACTCACAAAAGGCCATTACCCTCTCATAACGGGTAAAACTTATTTACATGGCCCACTCACAAAAGGCCAATACCCTCTCATAACGGGTATCACTTATTTACATGGCCCACTCACAAAAGGCCAATACCCTCTCATAACGGGTATCGCTTATTTACATTGTCTAGACATCATTCATTCACCTACAATCATTCTTTACTTTGAGACCTGGGGCCCTCCTGCAATATTAGTGTCAATTAGTTCTTAGACTGGAGAAGCTTCTTATAGACATCAACTCTACCCAGAACTCACCTCCGGCAGACCACACAGATACCAAAAATTTACACTTTAAGCAAAAGTATGCTCACCTGATCTGTGCAGTCAGCCAGATGGTCCGTCCTCAGGTGTCGTCGAATGCCTTCAGCCTCTTTCCAGCCCCACGTTGGGCGCCAAATATGATGGGGAAAAAACGTTGATCTTCACGCTCAAAAAATTGCTCAGACAAGGAAGGTCCAGGTGTCAAAGTTTCAACTTTATTTGTACAAGTCAAACAAAGTGAGATGTCCCAAGTCTCCAAAACATCTGAAAACTTGGTGTTTTCCAGCCTCTAGTTATAGTAAAACTTCCCAAAGGTGTTTCCTTTCGAAACCAATCAGGTAACTTCCCGTTATCTCTTATTTTTATTATCCAACTATCCTTGTCCGCCACCATTATTTTTAGGCAACAAGGTTTCTGGTCTAATGGTGGAATTTCAACCTTAACTCATTTTTTTAATTAAAAATGAACAGTGATACAATTTATTTGGGTCTGGCCTTCAAACCATCCCTGGATTTTGATTAGAATATGTAGTGATTGATTCTCTCATGCAAACAATCTTATCGTGACTCTAAGTTAATGCGATTTCTGACCCACTAGTAATGTGATTTTTGATTTACTAACACACTAAGTTAATGTTTACAAACATTCCTATGAATACTTCTTCAAAACATCAAGTTAATGTTTAAAAACATTCTTTCATAACCAGGGTGAATGAAAGTCCCATAGCATACTGAATATGATCAGAATTTATACACAATAACACTTACTGCTTTTCAGAGCATGAGCTGCTCTTTCTCTGCGTGCTTTCTTTTTTTGTGACACGTGGTACATTCTCACCACCTGCTGGACTGTTTGCGGGATGCAGCGGCTGCTGGACCACAGTCATTTAGTTTTCTACTAGTACTCACCTGCCCTGTAGATGAAGCGTCTGCTGATTCCATCACAACAGGTGACAGTAAAACTGTAGAGACCCTTCGATCTTTGTTGCTCAGTGGTGGAATGAACCTGCAGGCTTCCGTACATCACAATCTGCTGAGACCATCACAACCTTCAAGACACATGTGAAGATCTCCATAAACACTTTCTCTGAATGTTTACTTGGCTGTAGCTTCTTTACTATTCTGTAAGTGTTATGCGTACAGTATTCCTCAGTTATGTGCAAGCCTAATGAGTAAATGTAAACAGGTGTAATTATATTTGTAAAAAGGCAACCTAGTGAAAATAGATATATTAAAAAATTGTGTGCATTTTGTATTTACATTGTATTCAAATATATATTATATTCTATACATTTGTACAAAACGATTTTTTATTTTCTAAAGACGATGACATTTTGAACGAGAGTACAGACATACATTTTGTGTTTGCTTTTTATGTGGCGTATAACATGGAACGACACCATGGTATCATTTGGATCAATGACAAGAGAGTATAATCTATTTAAAACATCATAGTAGACAAACTTGGATTTAATGTTTATAAAAATCTGGACACCCCTTCGACCCACACACAGGTGATGAGAAATATATGATTAACATCTCGATCTTGTGTTTGTTTCATAAACAAAAACACTTACATTCTGTCTCTTCAACATGCACCAATTAATTGACTTTTAATTGCAGCATAAATAAATTAATTGTCTTTGTAATATTTTGTGTACAAATTCTTTACTCAATTCCAACTTGTTGTGGGGTCAGTTATAGATGTGTACTGTACATTTGCTTTAAAACTGGACAAGCTTCACTTGTAAACAAGCGTCAATGTGGAGTATCAGAGTTGTAACAACAGAAGCGAAAATAATTAGTGTTTAACACATTTATTCAATGTTTCATCCTTGCTGAACAGTTAAACACCTAAACACACGATATACAAAACAAAATATTGATGAAATACCGATTTATCATTACTTTTTAGGTTATAAACAAACCGCTATTGCTAATCGCTATTACACTCAATCATACGAAATAAAAACATTTACAAAACACATTAGAGCCAAAACACATAAAGCAGCATAGCGGTGAATCACGGACCCATTAAATCTGGTTCAAACCGGTTCGGGTGAAATAGACGGACGGAACATTCCAGAAGTGTCTAGAAGTGTGTCATGCCTCGGACCAGATGACGTTGCCCGCGATTACACACTGGTGTTTAAAACCGTTTTATTTGCAAAACAGTTGGTTTGTTGTCTATAAACGAAATAAAGGATAAATATAAGAAATTGAATTCAAATTTAATAAAAGGTAGTTGGTTACCGGGGTCGGTAAATACTAGCATTTACCTGATGTAGCCTACCTGCTCATGGTGGGCGTGACGTAAACTCTTCTTCTTGTATTACGGGTTCGCGCGAGGAACATCACCGGCGCTACATGTCTGCACGTGTGTGATCGCAGCGCATTTAAAGTCATAAAAACATTGAAAATGCGCGTGGGCCAATACGTAGCCGTGATATTTCTTCTTTCCATCGAAGTTAAAGGTACGTATAGCAATGGTCATCGTGCTTTTGTTTCGTATTTTGTTCTCCTATAAAACGCTTTTTTTAAAGTTGATGACATGATTGAATCAAATACTTCACACCGTGAAAGTCATTCGGTAAACAACAGTATTAACATTAACAGGTGATGTTGTCAATGAACCGGTGAGGTTAAAGGAAGGCGATCCAGTGGCTCAACTTAGAAACATCTCTAAAATAAAACCCGGTGGCAGGTGGACATTAGAAAAAAACGGGAGTGTTGTCTTAAGGTTCTGTTCTCCTGAGGAAGAGAGGAAAGGATGTAGAAACAAGACATCTCCTCGATTCTCTATCAAGACGGTCAACGACAAAGACGTTATAGTTCTTCATAATGTGACGAAGAGTGACGCTGGGAGCTATGTTTTTCAAGTTAGCGGTGACAAGATAGAACCGTTCAATGTTACTGTCGGTAAGCATTCTTCTATCTTATGTCATTACTGTACCGCTGTAAACTTGACTTGATGTATGTTGTGTCTATTTCATCTTAAATCTAAATCGCTGTTTAGATGCTTTAGATTTAGATAAACACGAGTAGCTGCACAACACATGCATTACAGACACATGAAGGTCTAGTAACAGGGCTTTACTCAATTCTGTGTTTGTTTTCTTGGCCAAAAGTAAAACAGTTTAATGCAATTTTCACACTCTGTTAGTGATCCTAATAGTGTTTTTTAAAGCTGCATTTATGAAAATACCAGACATTCAATCTGTTTAAATATCTCTATGTAGTGCTTTGTTGTTAATGTTTGGGGTTGTTGGTAAATTTTGATTGGTTTAAATCCCACCGGAAGTACAGAAGATGAATCACCAAACACCTCTTCAACTAGCAAAGCACTTGCCATATGTTTATCCATATTCGCTGTTGTCCTGCTGCTGCTGATGCTGCTGCTGCTGCTGCTGCTGCGGTTTTATTTCATGTACAAATTAAAGAGGCAAGTACAAGAATATGTTTTAATCTTAATTTTGTAAAATATTAGAATTATAATGTTCTTTTATATTGGGTTAGACATAATTAGATTTCAACACTTCTGTTTAAATATCAAATAATTTTTTATGGATCTTGTTTTTCTTTCCTTCTTGCACTCTAGAAAATCACATCAAATCTGGTTTAAAAGGGTAGAGGAACAATACTATGGCATTTCTGTCAAGTCACCAGACGAACCATCTAGGGATTCTGGAACCCCAGAACCTTCAACCTCTGTTGCTCAGTGATGTAAAACCTCCAGTCCTAACGACATCGCAGTCAACTGAGTCCTTCGCAATCTTCAAGACACAGCTGAAGACAGACCACAACACTGCGCTATTTTCATCTTCAATTTCAGTGTAAATCCACAATTTCATTTTGTCTGAAGTATGCCACAATTATTCTGTCGCTAAAACTAAGTTATTTGTAGCCTTAGAACAATTATATGCACTTACACCAGTCATTATGAAATGATTTGAGACTTACATATTTCTGTGTATCTCTCATGGGCTATCAACAACACCGCAGTAGCTAAGTAGGTACATCCGGATCTTTAGGCAAAATGGACTGAAGAGAGAATCTATCATTATTCCTACAACCGTGTGCTGGTGTACTTCATTTCTGTGTTTTATGACAGTTGCTGAGGCAGACGGGAGAGCCCTTCACTGGGTCATCAATATTTATATTTTTGTATATACATAAATAATTTTGTATGTTATATTTTGTATATGCATAAATATTTTATATAAAGTAATATATTCTATAAAAACTATTTCATCATAAAAAATCTCTCCAGTGTTTTTTTTAATCAGGAGCCTATCCGTGGGGAGAACTATAATTCAGCAAATTTGATGTCACATACAAAATCACTTGAAAAGATTCAGGGTAATGTTCAAAAGTTTTTTCTTGCACTCCTCTGAGCAGATCTTTTATGCACAGGACTTACATCTTGTTTTCATTGAATTATAGACTGTAAAATCACTATAAGATAATACTGGGATCTAAGGCTTCATCAATATTAATTATTTATATTTGTTGAAGTTCAGATAACACATTCTGTTCGTACTATAAATCCCCTTAAAGCTAAAGAAACGGTTAAACCAAACTATAAACAAACACATTTTTCCGACACATACACACAAGATATAATTATGATATGTGGAATCTGTTATCTTTTTTGATGTTTTTCAGTTTAGTTAAATCTATATTGGCACAGGGTAAAAGCCTGAAATTCACCTCAACGGCTTGAATTTCTTTCGCCAAAAATGAAGGCCTTTCTTTTACACATTACTTATTTATTTATTTAATTGATTCTGTGGCTCATTCAAGAACACAGTGGTGGTATGTAATTGGACAGATTTTCAGCTACTAACCCTTGTTGGCCAATTATCTGACATCTTAAGCACGACTTGAACTTTTAGTCTTTTATATAAAAGCATTGTGTCTATACCTATGTTTCTGTTATACTATGTGTATCCCTCTTTCTCAATACATTTACATTTACAGTTAGTCATTTAGCAGACGCTTTTATACAAAGCGACTTACAGGTGGGGCTAGCAATTGGGTCGGCATAAGTACAACAAAAGCATAAGTGCAATCAAAAAAGAAGACTGGTGTCATATAACCTAACATGGTATACAGAGCTAAGTTAGGGTTTTTTTTCCCTTTTTTTTTCCATTAACAGTGCACAAAATGAACCAATGACTGAACACAGCTTAATGTTTACAGGGATTGAGAAATACATGGTCACAAGAAAGCAAGTCAATTAAACTCAGTTTATTTATGAAGCACTTTTCACAATTTGCAGACCCGTCTTGACAAGAAAAGCTAAACCAAGAAAAACAGCACTGCCCACACACAGAATAAGATATAACCATAATGCAGTGCTGTTCTTGAGTCCGTACTCAAGACATTTATCTGTAGTCTCGGACTTGTCATGGACTCGTTTGTATCTGCGGTCGGACGTGTCTCGGACTGGCCAATGATCAAGTTGGTCTCGACCGAGTCACCCCTCACATTTTTGTAAATACAGTATCTTATTAAATATTTTCATGTGACACTGAAAAGATGACACTTTGCAACAATGTATAGCAGTGAGTGAACAACTTGTATAACAGTGCAAATTTGCTGTCCCCTAAAAATAACACACAGACATTGGTGTCAAAACTGCTGGCAAAAAAAAGAGCCCCCCCCTAAGTGAAAATGTCAAAGATTGGGCCCAATTAGCCATTTTTCCTCCCTGGTGTCATCTGATCCGATAGTGTTACAAGGTCTCAGGTGTGCATGCGGAGCAGGTGTGTTAAATTTGTTGTTATGGCTCTCACTCTCTCATACTGGTCACTGGAAGTTGAACATGTCACCTCATGACGAGGAACTCTCTAAGGATAAAAAAATAACTGTTGCACTACATAAAGATGGCCTAGGCTATAAGAAGATTGCCAAGGGGATTACTGGAACCATGTCCTGTGGTCTGATGAGACCAGGATAAACTTATTTGGTTCAGATGGTGTCAAGCGTGTGGCGGCAACCCGGTGAGGAGTACAAAGACAAGTGTGTCTTGCTTACAGTCGAGCATGGTGTCATGGTCTGGGGCTACATGAGTGCTGCTGGCACTGTGGAGTCACAGTTCATTGAGGGAACCATGAATGCCATCATGTACTGTGACGTACTGAAGCAGAGCACGATCCCCACCTTTTAGAGACTGGGCCGCAGGGCAGTATTCCAACATGATAATGAACCCAAACACACCTCCAAGATGGCCACTGCCTTGCTTAAGAAGCGGTGGGTAAAGGTGATGGACTGGACAAGCATGTCTCCAGACCTAAACCCTATTTAGCATCTGTGGGGCATCCTCAACGGAAGGTGGAGGAGCACAAGGTCTCTAGTATCCAACAACATGTGGAAGAGGACTCCAGCGGCAACCTTTGAAGCTCTGGTGAACTCCATGCCCAAGAGGGTTTGGGCAGTACTGGACAATATTGGTGGTCACACAATATATTGAAACTTTGGGCCCAATTTTGACATTTTCACTTGGGGGTGTTCTCACTTTTGTTGCCAGCAGTTTAGACATTAATGGCTGTTTGTTGAGTTATTTTGACGGGACAGCAAATGTACACTGATATACAAGCTGTACACGCACTACAGTAATTTCTTCATTGTTGTCAAATGAAAAGATATTATAAAATATTTACGAAAATGTGAGGGGTGTACTCACTTCTGTGAGATATACATTTGTTTGCTTTAGTTGGACTCTTGAATTTCATTAAGTTAATGCTCTTTCCTCTTTCAGTAGGTTACTTTTTGTGATGGGTGTCGAGCTGTTAAAAAGATGATAAATAATACAAAATAGAGTTGATGAACTGATTTGAGTGTTCTCATTCACAACGCTACTGTGCCAAATTAAACCAAGTTTAAAAAAACTTTTTCCTGACATCAACACTCATCATACAAACCTCAACAATGGTGACAATCATCAAAATAATTCAGATGAACGGATGAAATGTTACCCAGTATGCTTGCAGCATGAAGCTTTCTTTTGTTGATTGTCACTATTGCTGAGATTCAAACACTGACATTTGATGTCTGATTAATTCGCTGATTAACTTTTGTGGTTGTATTTTCTGACAATTCAAAGAAGTATAATAAGCCATACCACTGCTTTAATCTCACACTGTAGCATCAGACAATACTCATATTTAATAACACGATGGACTTATTAGCAAATATATTTAGGCAACTGCACAAAGACTACAATCATTATTAGCTGGATCTTCATTGAAATGGATCTTCATAGCCTTGGCAGCACAGAATGTAATTGTTACAATACAATAAAAAGACTGAAAATCTGAAGTTGACTTCGGCTTCATGTGACTTTGGTGAAATTGCTGTACCTAAAATTAATAAAATGACTTAATTTGATCCGCTTTTTAATCATTACAAATAAAGATTGTGGTCTTGAAGAGGTTTCTTTTTCTGTCTCTGTCTTGACCGTCTCATTTGACTCAACTCTTAAAGTCTTCCCTGAACAGACCAGAAGCACATGTGTTCCAGCAGAAACACAACAGTAGCAAGTCCCACCAGAGCAGACAGAATCAAGCGGATCAGAACTTCAACATCTCCACAATGCTGCAGACAGTCTGTAGATGAAGAGATTCTGCTGGAGTCATTCTCATACACATTCTCATTACCAGGAAACAGTCTGTCTGTGTGAAGTGGCACAAATGTGGTTGTGGTAGGAAGAGACTTCCTGATGTACGTCTGTGTTATTTTACCTTCATAATGTGGACAGAGGTGTTTCATGTGTAGACGGATGCTTTTTTTGCTCACTGGGTTTGCAGCCGTGCAGCTGTATGATTCTGTATCATTATAATGAAGTTTTAAAGGTAAACTGAGATTATTGCTGAGATCAGAACTACTGCTGTGATTCACTATTTCGTCTCCTTTATACCATGAGATGAAGACGTCTCGATCGTTTTTCACAGAGCACACAACAGAGCAGAACTCATGGATCTCCTGTGATGTACCTGTGACGTCCATTCATCAGTTATTCTTCACTCAAATCTCTGTAAATGTAGAAACCATGAATTTAACTTCAGAAACTGAAGGACAATGGCACTCACCTTGAGTTTGTATGTCCGTAAATGAGTTTCTGACAGCCGGTACAGAAACTGATGCTTTAACACAATAAACATCAGTTATTCAGAATACTCTGTTATTAAACATCTCTGTTATGTTATACAGCTGATACTTACCATAAACATCAACTTTGATCTTCTTCCTTGTGACGAATCCATTAATGGTGAATGATGCTGTGTAGAGTCCAGATTCACTGGTGCTGATGTTATAGATGCTCAAAGATCCTGTATGTGGATCCATCTCCATTCTGTCTGTCAGACTCTCATCATAAAAGGGTGAAAATCCTTGATACATCTGTGCAATACGGAAAGTTTGGTCACCTCTTTCAAACAGCCACATCACGTCTTCAAGACTGCTGGGTTCAGATTTTCCTGTTGGTAGATTAAGAACGTCTCCCTCCATCACAGTTTTCATCTCGTGCCAGTCACCAGTCACTGTATGAAAATAAAATCATGTGGGTTACATTTAACAAACTACTATTTCAAACCTTTATCACTACACACAATCTATTTAAAAACAGCAGACAGGATTCAGTAATAGTAAGCTGTTGTATTCTAGAACATGTGCAACAATATGAAACAATAAACAAGCTTTCACACACATACACAGGTGTGATGTCAGTAAAAATATTTTCTAGCACCTATGAAGTAGTTTGATGTTTTTTAGATGTTCTGAACTTCAGGAAGTTATCTGTAACCCACACATCAGCACCAGTGTTTAACAGATGAGATCAGCGTCATCACAATGTGGTTTTACTACTTTCACCTTCACCACTAAACTGCTGTCAGAACCCGCTCCAATCTCTAATCTAAAATTCACATTGAAATGAACGTAATGTTTACATATACTACTGTATTGTACTATACATATATTTTTCAGCCATTAATTTCACCATGACTTCAATCTATGACGTGGCCTTCCTCAGTCAACATGAAAGATATCAAGGTTACATTTTGACAGAAAGTTCCTTACATACGTTATGGCATGTTTAAATTACATATTTAAAATGTATTCACAAAATTAAAAAAAGATAAGTCGTCAGCGACGTCAGATTCTGATTATCAGCATACCAGTAATGAATTTATGAACTACTTCACTAGTAAAATCCAAGATATAAGAGAAAAAATTATAACAATGCAACCTGTAGTGAAACCCGCTGAACAAACTAACTACAGTACCCCTAAGGAGAAATTGCAATTATTTTCTACAGTTGATCACGATGAACTGTCTAAAATCATTAGATCATCTAAATCAACAACATGCATGCTAGACCCTATACCTACAAAACTACTGAAAGAAATGCTCCCAGAACTTATAGATCCTCTTCTTAGTATTATTAACTCATCTCTGACATTAGGACATGTGCCTAAAGCATTTAAGGTGGCTGTTATAAGGCCTCTTTTAAAAAAAACCAAACTCGACCCTAAAGAACTAGGGAATTACAGGCCTATATTGAATTTACCATTTATATCTAAAGTTCTGGAAAAAGTAGTTTCAACTCAATTATGCTCCTTCCTCCAAAGGAATGACATTAACGATGAATTCCAGTCTGGATTTCGAGCATGTCACAGTACAGAGACTGCTTTGATCAGAGTTACAAATGATCTGCTTTTAGCGTCTGACCGTGGCTGTATTTCGTTATTGGTGCTGCTAGACCTCAGTGCTGCATTTGACACCATTGACCACAGCATACTTCTACATAGACTCGAAAATTACGTCGGCATTAACGGAATAGCATTGAAATGGATTAAGTCTTATTTATCTGACCGTTTTCAATTTGTAGCAATAAACAATGAGGTGTCCCGCAAATCACAAGTCCAGTACGGTGTACCACAGGGCTCAGTTTTGGGGCCTCTGCTCTTCGCATTATACATGCTACCTCTAGGAGATATAATAAAGCGACACGGAATTAGCTTTCACTGTTATGCTGATGATACTCAACTTTATATTTCCTCGAAGCCTCATGAAACCCAGCAGTTTCATCGAATAAAGGATTGCATAGTTGACTTAAAAATGTGGATGAGTAACAATTTTTTACTACTAAACTCGGACAAAACAGAAGTGTTACTTACTGGACCGAAAACCGCTATACGTAACAACCAAGAATACCGCTTAACGATTGATGGATGCTCCATAAAATCCTTGTCATCAGCTAAGAATCTTGGCGTTGTATTCGATAGTACTCTGTCATTTGAAAGCCATGTCGCCAACATCTGTAAAATTGCATTTTTCCATCTTAAGAATATATCTAAACTACGTCATATGCTGTCACTGTCAGATGCAGAGAAATTAATTCATGCATTCATGACATCAAGACTAGATTATTGTAATGCACTTCTAGGTGGATGCCCTGCAGGCCTATTACAAAAACTGCAACTTGTTCAAAACGCGGCAGCTCGAGTTCTTACACGTACAAAAAAGTATGAGCATATAACCCAGGTTCTGTCAACTTTGCACTGGTTACCTATAAAGCATCGCATTAACTTTAAGATCTTGCTTATTACCTATAAAGCCCTACATGGTCTAGCGCCGCAGTATTTGAATGAACTTCTATTGTATTACAGACCTCAACGTACATTACGCTCTCAGGCGTCCTGTCAGTTGGTAATACCTAGAATTTCAAAATCAAGTGCAGGTGGTAGATCCTTTTCGTATCTAGCGCCTAAACTTTGGAATATTCTTCCCTGCACGGTCCGGGAGGCAGACACACTCTGTCAGTTTAAATCTAGACTAAAGACTCATCTTTTTAATCTTGCATACAATACCCCTCCATAATATTAATCCTCAGAGGATTTAGGCTGCATTATTTAGATCAACCGGAACCAGAAACACATCCAATAACAAATGATGTACTTGTTGCATCAAAGAGTGCAGAACAGTACTCTACTCTCAGCCAGTCTTGTCTCTTTGTTCCAAGGTTAGCGCAGGATGCAGTTCATGCCCAGACCCGATGGCAGAGCTGAGAATGGGAAGCGGTGACCTGACAAGAGCTAAGAGGATAGAGCTGGATAAAGAACGCCACAACTTTGATTTTCCTACAACATTTCAAATGTTATTAGATTGTGAATGATAATCTTAAATCTATCATTTACCTTATTAAGTTTATTTTTTATTTTTATTTAGCCTTGTTGTGCAAGCACTGTTGAGCTTGTGCAGAGGCAGCAGCTTTTGCCAGAGGGGAACTGGAATCCCCTGGTTGGGCCTGGGTTCTCCTGAGGTTTTTTTTCTCGATGGGAGTTTTGGGTTCCTCACCACCGTTTGCATATTGTTTTGCACTATCTGCCTGGCCGGGGGGGCTGCTTTAGAATTCAGAAATTAGACATAATTAATATTGCATATAAGAATTTATAGTCTGTTTAATATTTGACCTGTGGTTCTTTCTCCTTTATCGCCAATGTGTGCTTTCACTGTGTGTGTGTGCGTCTATGTCAATGTGTGTGTGTGTATGTATGTTTGCATATTGTGTGTGTGGAGCATTTGTATGTCTGTCTTTGTTGTTTTCACCTTTGTCTTGTTTTTACAGGTATATGCCTTTAGTTTTTTTACTTGTATTCAATGTGTCTCATGTACAGCTGCTTTGTAACAATGAAAATTGTAAAAAGCGCTATATAAATAAAGTTGAGTTGAGTTGAGTTGAGTATTCAGAATCTACTTGTGTGAGTGAAACTGCTCTTATGACAACATAAGTAGTTTTTCAGAAAAATAATTTTGCTTGTAACAACTATAAATGTACAGTGTGACATTTGACTTATCTTATGAATTTAAAATGTGCTTATAAATGTGTGATATTACATATTGAACAGATGACATGGTATCTGTATTATATTACACATTTTCAATATCATTGACGGAGTTCACATTTCATAAACACTACATACATGTAAAGACACTTTAAATGTTTTATTGTTTGAAGCAGTATTGAGTATGATTTATGAAAGCATGCTTTGACTTACAAGTTGTTTCATCAAGCCACTTGATCACAAACACAAAACAAATGTGCTAAAGAAAGGAATCAGTTTTAAATATCTTACCCTTTACACTGATGAACAACACAGTGAAAACACATGAGCTGAAGATCATTATTAAGGATTTTAGGTGTTTCTGAGTTTGTCTTGTTGAAGCGCCGCTTGTGTGAGCAGGAAGAATCAATACTGAAGATGTCTGTCTGTCACTTTCATGAGGAAGAGACGCTTGTGATGAATCAGTGTTACTCCACCAGATGGAACCAAAAGACTGTTTCGCAACCCTTTCAAAAAGTAAAGAAAATACATGACATTTAAACTCATTCAGTTTGTTGTTTTATATATTGTTATATTTCACTTCTAATGTGCTTTTCTCTTTTTGTCTAATGATGTGAGGAAAAACTCTTGACCAATTCAATAGAATGATTCAATTGTCATACTTTAGCAATGTATTCAGAAACATTTATGGGCTTGGTCGCTGTTGTTTTTCAAGGAAAGGAATTTAATCAGATTTTGAGTCTAAACCCAAAACTGACTAGTACAGACATGACCATCTCCTGCCTTTCTCAAAACCACTTTCTCTTTCTCTTACAGGAACACATGCAATGAGATGAAGATGAAATGGCATCGAATGAAGGTAAGAATAAAAATAAACTTCTAAACATATAACTAATTGTCCAAATATAATGGAATTCCTTTTGTAGATCTACTTCTATATTTATTAATTGTAGTCACTTGTATTTCGTCCCCACTGTTTTACACAATATTAGGCTTCTTAGGTGTGTTTAGCACAAAAATTCATTAATGCAGATAAAAAATACACCTCTGCATATATTTCAGAATGTCAACGGCAAATGCGCCATAATGTGTTATTTTATGAATCTTTCAAAGGCATGAATATTTATCCATTAATAAGACATGAATCAGGATGTACAGTTGTGTCTATAGGATAGCTCACAAGTATGGAATTTTCTTTACATAAGAGATCAAGTTCCTATAGAGGCCAATTCCAGTAGAAGGTTAAAAAATTTATGTACTCACTCAAGGACAGAGCCCTTAAGCTGGAACTCTGGAGGAGCTGTTGGGCAATTGCGTCTCATAATGAGGTCGATATAAACGTCCATGAAGCAACAACGCCATTTTCTTGTTGTATAGGGACGACCATGCTTCCTGCATTATACACTTTAACGGCACCAAAACACTGTTAGGAATTTTATCCGTTTTTTTATCCTCAAAAATTTCCCCTGTGTGTTTAGATGTTTTTTATAGGGTGTAAAACTATATTTATGACCTTTTATGCTATTTATTAAGTACTCTACCTAGGCAGTATGTACGACGATTTATCAAAAATATTATTTAATGTTATGAAACACTAAGAAATGTGAGTATTACCGCTGGTAAAATAATGCAAAACAATGCATAGGACACTAATGGATAAAATGTTAACAACATATAATTCACAAAGGAAATACTGTTAAATATCAATGATTTCAAAGTATTAAAAAGGAAAAAATAATAAAATACCACAACATGCTGAGACAACTTGATGTCAATAACTGGTCTCTTGTTCAACAAATCACTTTTGAAACATTTTTAAAATTAAGGCTATCAAGAGAGCATCATTACAATGTTTAAAGAGTTCATAACTGTACATAACAATGGAGTGTCCAACAACAAGTTTATGTACAAAGAACATGTTAAAGCGGCACTAACACACAGGGTTTCTGCCAATCTCATATTAATCTTTGGTACCTAAAGAGTAGTATTGCATACGTCGTATGTTCGAAGAGTATTAATATTTAGTTTGATCACATTTATAAAAGATAGATACAGGTTAGTGATTACTTCCCAAATCAGTAGGCTGAACTAAGGTCAACAAAACACAGACATTAGTTTGACTCACCTCATGCAGTTTCAAACGATCTCCAAATCCAGTGTTATATCCACCAATTTATATAACATTCATCACCCCAAATGCAGTGAGCACACTTGCAAGTGAAAGTGACGTCTAGGCTTGCTCCTGCTCTCAATGCTGCCGCGTGGGCGTGCTTTTCCGGGAGGATAGTCCAATAAGGGACCAAGAAAAATGGTTAAAAAACAGTTTTCTATGTTCAAAAAAACTTTCTGAAACCTTCACGATTGCTGGGGGAATGTATTGAGCACAGAAATACTACATAATACGCCCAACTCGTTTTTTCACAAATTGACCGTGTTAAGCAAGAGCAGCACGTTTAACATTGTAAAGAAGTCAGAATGCATGACACATCGTTGCAGCACCCCTTTAAAACACTATAATTTCATTTTTCACTATAATTTTTAATGACATTATTTATAAACAATGAAATGAAAACAGTTCTGGATAATACCATGTGTATGTGTTCTTTGCAGTTAGCACAATGCCGCATAGTCTACCTGATGATCGACCTAACAGTAAGTCAATAAAATGTTTCACTTAAACACTCTGGTTAATCGGGGGTTTAGAAACCTTATAAACAGGCTTTTTAGATGTATAAATTATACCTTTCAAATTATTGCTACCATATTATTTTGACCCCACACAACATGTAGATTTGGTTGAAGATGTTTTGTTTGACTTGTTTATAAGATGGTGATGATGATAACTCAAGTTATGATTGATTCTAGTATAATGATACAGAAAATGTGAAAATAATTGTGATTTAATTATGTATTTTTCGTATTATCATGTGTGTTCTCTGCTCCAGTGAGTGATTTGAGGATTATTCTTCTGGGCAAGAATGTGTCAGAAAACAGCATAGTAGGAAACTTCATCTTGAGAAGATCAGCGTTTGAGACTGAAGCTCCTTCAGATGATGTTGAGCAGCGCAGTGAGAGAGTCAGAGGAAAACTAGAGAAGAGACACATCACAGTGATCAACAATCCTCATCTGCTTCAGCCAAACCTCACAGATCATCAGATCAGTCATGAAGTGAGAGAGTGTTTGTCTCTGTCTGCTCCAGGACCTCATGTGATCATCCTCATACTACACCATCATGACTTCAGTGAAGATGACAGAATTAGCGTGAAATATAGGCTGGAGAAGTTCAGTGATCAAACAAAAAAACACACCATTGTTCTGACAGATATAAAGAGAAACAGAAAGAAAGAGAGTTTTGATTCTGTTCATCAGTAAATCAAAGAATGTGGAGGACGACATCTTCATTTTGATGAAAGAAAATCCGGATGGCACTCTGAGCTATTCCAAAAGATTGAGAAGATACTTGAGGATGAAGAGGACAGATTTCTTGTATGTGACTTGTATGAGGATGTAGGAGAAGGAACATCTGGACCTTCTGATGGAAAAATAGAGTATAATACAAAGAAAGAAAAAAAATTTGTTCAAAAGGTCAAGGGTAAGTTTTATGATAAAGAACATTTTTGAGGACCATCAAACACAATGGCCCTCATTCATGAAACATTCGTAGTAAAATGTGTGTATGTTAATGAATTCCAATCATTCCTAAACAAGGCGCGCATGCATTTTCATTTTACATTTATTCATTTGGCAGACGCTTTTATCCAAAGCGACTTACAAGTAGGGTGCAGTGGGCAGCTAATACTGCAGAGCAAACAGGGGTTAGGTGCCTTGCTCAAGGGGACTTCAGTCATTTCCTGGTGGCACTGAGAATTGAACTAGTGACCTTCTGGCTACCACTCCAACTCTCTAACCACAAGACCACAACTGCATGCATGCTCATTCACAATTAGCAATATCACCGCCTATGAATTGTAGGCTGTGGCTACGCAAATTACGTATCCAGGAATACTGGAATCCTCTGGACATCATTCTCTCGTTTGGCTACATTGTATTGCATAAATGAATAAGATACTAATAGGCTTTATACTTACCCAAAAAGGTATCAATTATACTGTGTCCACCAAAGCCTTTTTAGCCAGCTAAAATAATAATACACGGTGCTTTTCCGAAAACGACAAGCTGCTGGCGCTTGCGAACGTTTTGGAGGCACTGCTCGTTATTCTGGAGATGCATTTTTACTTGTTACTAGTATCTTATTTCGAAGAATATTACTTACTGTGAAAATGCAGTAACCGTTAATATTAACTTGTCAACTTTTGTGAACTGATGGTCAATGTAGTGTTTGTCCCACCTTTCCTCCACTTTGATTGGACTGCTGTGCAGCTTTGCATTTTACCCGAAGTTAAAAAGTAAAAAAGGATTAAAGACAGGGCAAATATACGCATGAAATATTATTATCATACATATATGATTTTCGCACTATTTACACGTGGTATGGAGCAGGTGTACAAAATTTATGTCAAAACGACTTAATTTACACAAAAAATCGTTCTGCTCCTGTTTCATGAATGAGGCCCATTTTGTCTAAAGACAGGTTAAAATGTAATTTTGAATTATCAATATTTAAAAATGTCAGTATAACATATTTTTATTATAAAAACAAAATTAGTCCACATTATAATGCTTAGAAGGAAATTTTATTATGGGGATACATGGGTAACAGGGTTGTATTTTACATTACAGTGATTCTGTCAGGAATTATGTATACTTCTTCATGCAAAATTAACAACATATCCTTTCTAGTAGTTCTCGTATGTCTCGTGACCCGTTGTCATATGCGTCATGACTAAACATGCAGACACGATGGCAGAAATAAACTTAATGTTTACAAATAAATTGTCCGGTATAAATATTGTATGATTTCCAACTAAAGCATCTCAAGGATTTTTTTTCATGATTCTTTAACATACAAACGTTAAAAACTTTGGTGGCTAATAGCATGTATTATTTTATGTTAACAGTTGACAGGAAGAAAAGGTCTTCTGGTGATACCCCTAACAATATGTTATAAAATGCTTATAGTTATATAAATACTCTTACTGACCACTCCATGTTGTACCCAACTCTATACTCTAAATTCAGGTAAACACTTTATGATTGTGTTTCAGTGTCAGAGAGAATCAACACTTTGCCATCACTGAATGTTGTTATGTGTGGAAGGGAGAGCACATTAAAATCTTCCATATCAAAGCTGATCGTGAATCAGAATGAGAGAAGATCCGAGACAGAAGTTCATGAGATCAGAAGCTCAGAGTATGTGAGGTTAGAGGCGTGTGGTCATCTCATCACTCTGGTGGATGTTCCAGCTCTGTTTAACCCTCGACTCTCAGAAGAGGAAGCGATGCGTCAGGCTCTCCGCTGTGTGTCTCTCTGTCATCCTGGAGTTCATGTTTTTCTCTTCATCATCTCTGATGGACCACTGACTGATGAAGACAAAGCAGAAACAGAGCAGATCCAGAGAATATTCACCTCAAGAATCAATAATCAAACTATGGTCCTGATTCATGAATCGGAGCACAGCACAGAAGAACTGAATGATGCAATTAAATCTGTCATTGAGAGTTTTGGAGGAAGACATGAGGTTCTGGATCTTACCACACAAATGTCGATGGAGAAACTGGTGCAGATGATGGAAGACAACAGCAAAAGTTATTACTCAACAGAAACATTTTGGGATGCACAGCTGGAGAAACTTCTGAAACTGGAAAAGATGAAGAGGAAACAGATTCAAACACAAGGTGATAATCAGAAAATGTATACATTACACATAGTAAATGAATACATGCAGTACATTCCTTATACTCAGATTTGTTGGTGAGGGCACATCATATGTACTGTAGCTCTTATGATAAAACTTAGCCTGTTCGTTCCCATACTCGACAGCTCACTCCAAGTGATTTTGCGCTGTTCATTGGCTACCTCCTCATCCAACAGGCTTGCTGGGCTTGAGAGACCACTCTGGCGCATCTACTTGCTTCCTCTTGACGCCAAATCTCCTCCATTACCTGGTGACTCTGTTCCTTTGGTGTCGATTTTTGCCAAGTGGATGTGGTTGATGCCAAAACAAGTCCCACTCTGCCATGTTGTACTTGTCCCACGATGTCCTTATGTCGGAAGGCTGCCTTTGAATCTCCTACCGCTGTTGTTGGGTTCCATTTCCTTCCTGTCGCTACTGTTGGAGCAGCATCTCTTACACAGGGGATTCTTTGAGCGTTATTTCCAACCTTATTTTGGTGCATTTATATTCCTCCACAAGGTCTGAAATGGGAAGAGATTCCCGTACAGTCCTACGTTGCTAGCCCAACCCTTTTCCTCACTTGTGTAATCACCAATCCCTCCAGGTTACAGGAATGAGACACCGTGAGCTTATACATTGAAATTGGCCTCATCAGGTGTGGCAACAAGCCAAATTGGAAGCACCAGAGTTTCAGCTTCCCAGTAAGAGCTGTAGTATTGATTTTCTTGAGTCCACTGGCTGTCTCTTGCCTGAGTTGTTCCACCTGTTCTGCGTCTTTAAGGTCTGCGGTGTACCACCGTCCAAGGCTTTTGAGGGGCTTTTCTGTGACCGTTGCTATGGGCTAACCTTTATACAGAACCAGTCATTGTTAACCCTGTCAAAGACATAGAAATGCTGCAGGATTTCTTTGGTTTGACCTCCATTTGTGCCCAACTAATGTTCTCTGGGAGCTAAATCAGCTTTGTTACCTGAACAGGAACGTGGAAGAAGTCAAAGGCGGTCTACAGCAGCTCATGTGGCACAAATCCAAAGGCATTGGCAAGATCTAGAATCACCACATGCAGGGCTGGTGCCACATGATGTTAGCATGTTCCAAACATCCAGAGAAACTCCCTATGCCTGCCTTCTGCACTGAAGTCTCAATGAAGTGGTTTCTCTTCAGAAATCCTGAGAGTTTATTGGCCACAATGCGGAAGAAAATCTTACCTTCCACATTTAATATGCTATTTTGGCGAAACTGGTCAATAGTTCAGGAGTTTTTCTCCTTGGGGATCAGTATGCCTCCTGCCCAGACGTTTGGTATCACCTGCTTTTCCATGCCACAGCCATTAATCTCCAAAGGCACCTCAACACCCCAGGGGCTTTCATGTAGAGCCTGTACGGTATACCGTTGGGTTCCTCAGTATCTGTTATAGGTAGGCTACTTTAAGGGTCCCAGTTTTCACATTGCTAAAGACGCTAAGAATAACCTTGTAAGGATCTTTGTAGAAAGCGTTCCTGGTTCGCACCGTCTTCTTATGTTGCTTTCTCAAGCTCTCTGCTCTTTCTAACAATGCCAGGTGCGTTTAATATCACCTTGTAGTGCCTCTAGGCACTTCCTTTCCTCTTTTGTGGCCTTCTTCCAATGTTTCCTCAGGCTCCTCCTTTCTCTGAAAAGTCTGTCGATTTGTTATGTCTCCTGGACTTAGCTCGACACGGGTGTGTGACCATGGGTTCTTGCTATTCACTCCAAACCTCTCAACCCCATAGGTGTAGATGATCACCCCATCTTCTCCAGTTTTCATTCAAGATCTCCTTTTTTGGCCTGCTAAAAGCTGGATGAGATCCAAGTCAATGGTTACCCATTCTTTGTTGAATGATTGAGGCCAAAGTATCTGAGGTCTTATTCCATCCATTTTCCTTTCTACTGCTTGCTGCGGTTTGGCTGGTCTCCGGGTTGCTCATTGCTGGGGAATTTATGCCTGTTTGGGCTTCGTCTGGGGATCTGATACCCTGTGGGCTGTGGTGTTTATCCCGCCACTGAGCTTCACCCAACTGATTTGCCTTACCTTTTGTAAAGTATTGTTCAATGCCAGCCCCCTTACTAAGGTCTCTGAGGCAATTCTTCGTGCCCTGATGGATTTTAAGACCTTTCTCTGATGTTACCTTTGCCCAGCCGCAAATGCATCTCTATAGTTTCTGTCCTGTTGTTCCAACTTCTGCTGTGCTGATCTCTTGGTTCTTTGTCATTTCCATTCCGAAGTCTGTTGCCATGTGATCCACCGATGAGTCATCTTGCGCCCCTGCTCTAGTAGACTCTAGGGGTATTCTTTCTCTTGAAGCATGTTTAAAATAAGACTACAGAAAAGTGGAAGAACATTTATATTGAGATATATGTTAGAATCACGAATTACAGCAAAAACTTTCTCTTTGTTATACAATTAAACATTCAATTGATCTAATTCAGGTTGTTTTTATATATTGTTTCATATCTTATTTGTTCTTTTGCAGATGTAAGAGAGTTTTCAGATGTAAGGATTGTCCTGGTGGGAAAAACTGGAGTTGGAAAGAGTACAACAGGAAACACCATCTTAGGGAGAATAGCATTTATAGCGGACGTATCTCAAGGGTCCGTTACTAAAGAGTGTCAGCGAGAGACAGCTAGAGTCAACAGGCAGCACATCACTGTGATTGACACTCCAGGACTGTTCGATACTGAACTGAGTCATGAAGAGATCCAGACGGAAATGATCAACTGTATATCAATTTCATTGCCAGGACCACATGTGTTCATTATTGTGTTGAGTTTAGCACAACGCTTCACTAAAGAAGATACAGAAACAGTCAAGATCATCCAAGAGACTTTTGGTGAAAACTCTTTAATGTACACTATGGTGCTATTCACTAGAGGAGATGATCTTAAAGATAAAGCCATTGAAGAATACATGAAGAACATCAATTCTCCTTTAAAGAACCTCATTGAACAGTGTGGAAACAGATATCAATCGTTTAATAATGCTGAGACTGAAAACCGCACACAAGTTTCTGCTCTATTGGAGAAAATAGATGCCATGGTGAAAAAAAATGGAGGGAGTTACTACTCAAGTAAAATATTCAGAAAGATGGAGCAAGAAAAACAAGAAAAGGGAACGAAGACACTAATGGAGAGAATTGAACAACTGAGCATAGAGAAAGAAGAAGAGATAGAGAGAATGAAGATGATGATAATGGAGAAAGAAAAACTGAATCAGGAGAGAGCGAGGAAAACAGAAGAACATATTAAACAAATAAAGATGACCAAAAACCCAGGAACAAGAGGAATTAATGAGAAAGCTGGAAGAAACACAAAAACAAATGCGGGATGATGAAAGGAGGAGGGAACTGGAAAAACAAAGCTGGAGAGAAAAGCAGAAGATGATTGAAGAAAGAATCCAGAATGAGAAACATCTGAGAGAAGAACAATGTAAAAATTATGAGGAGAAAATTCAGCTGATTAAACAACAGTGTCAAGATGAACAAATGAGAGTGAAACCAGCGGATTATGAGGACGACAGAAGAAGAGACGTAGAGAACATAAAACTGTGCTGCTCTCAAATAACCTCATATCTACAGGTAGGTGATCAATGAAAAACTGTTATTATGCAGCACAGAGCGACTCGGGTGCGGAGAACAATTCTTGACACAGTACTCTATTATAGCTTATCCAGAATCACAAAAAACTTAAAGGAAAACACCACTGTTTTTACGTATGTCACTATGTTCTCCCCTTAATTTAGACGATTTGGTACACATCTGTCCCATCTCAGTGCAGTGCACTTAATTGCTCTAGCGCGCGGCTCCACTATGTTAGCATTAGGGTTAGCACCATTCAATCCTTAGTATCCAAACAAGGATGAATTTAGAAGCCACCAAACACTTCAGTGTTTTTTCGATTTGAAGAAGGTTACATGAGTAGTTTTCAGGAGTGATGATATTACTGCGCATAGGTCGAAGTGCTGGGAAGTGCTCTTCCGCCGTACATTATAGTTCTCATCTTTTATCTGCTTAGAAAAAATCGCCACGTTTTATTTTGTGTCACCATATTTATTCGTGTAACTACTCATGTAACCGTCTTTAAGTAGGAAACACATTGAAGTGTTTGGTAGTTTCTAAATTCATCCCTGTTTGGATCCTAAGGAATGAATGGTGCTAAGCTAAGCGCTAACATAGTGGCGCCACACGCTAGAGCAATTAAGTGCACACACTGAGACGGAATGGATGTGTATCAACTCGTCTAAGTTGAGGAAAGAACATAGTGACATATGTCAAATCGGTGGTGTTTTCCTTCAAGACACCTTAACACCTAGAACTCAAGAAAAGAAATGTCTCAAAGACTAGGATTGCAGTAAATGCTACACAAAACACAGCAATGCATGACTTAAATGGCTGGGTTTAAACAGGCAGAGATGCAACACGAAACAACACTGACTAATAAGCTTTTGGCAAATGTAGTAAGAATAGGCCCTTTTCACAATGACGTCACTTGACTTCTGTCTTTTCACATAGCAGTGTGTCATAACATTTGTCTTGCAACAAACAAGCACAAGATGAACTTTTTCATGTTTTGCTGTCGCGCTGGAATTTAACAACATTTAGAAAAACGCCAGAACACTTATACAAGAACTTATCCTTGCACTTTCGCTAAAACAAAAAGAAAAGAAAACACTTAACTTCATAATCAAACAGGTACTGTTCAACAAAGAATTTGCATCCTTTATCTAACTTTGATCTTGTTGTAAGCGAAAATTTGTCTGTGAGATGTTGTACGTCTTCAAGCCGTATTTGTGGCAGCTGTGCAAGGGACTTGGTAAACTTCATTCTGAGGCGCTAGCGGAAATAATGATACACTGCTTCGCGGTACAACGGAAGATGTATGACGTCATGTGAAAAGAACTTCTTGGCAGTCCGCATGGTGTATAGAGTGCCCTCTTGTGAAGCACTGGCAGTTGACTATGACAGAAACACAGTGAGGGTCTATTCTTTTACTCTTATTATGAGGTGAACTTGAGAAGGGCACCTAACCACTAATTGATCCCTCTGCACCACAGCAAAAAGGTTCACTGCTCTTACGGTGTTTTCAATACTCTTTGCTGTGTGTGTGCACTTGAGTTAAATGCAGAACACAAATTCTGAGTGCATGTGGCAATTCACTTTACTTTAGGGGGATTTATAATCATTAAAATCTTAGATCGCATGGTCTGTCTTAATACTGGATTCTTATTGGTTCAAAGGTGTTTATTAAAATTGTTTAATGTGTACGTACATAGTGTTAGATAGTACAGGATTAACTAGCTGTGGATTATCTCGTTCATATTCAATGGTTAGGGGAGCATTTTTCCCTATTTAAAGTGTGACCTGCTGTTTGAACAACATACTACTAAATAATAATTGTTCATCTAATGCTTATTTCGAGCTTGTTTATCAGACCAGGGCCCGTATTTATCAAGCCTCTTAGAATTACTCACAAGAACACCCTTAGGAATGTAACTAATAGTAAAACAATTCTTGGCTCAAAGCTGCGCTTAAAAGTAAGTTTCCAAGCATCTCAGTACTAAAGTACAAAATCTTAAGTGTCTCGCTTAGATATGATTCACGACACTGCTGTGCCACAAATTGTATTTTGGATGACGACACAAGCATGGACCAATCGCTTAACTTCTACTTTCCAAGAGAATACATTATGATATACACATACACATTGGAAACGAAAGATTATCTCGTTTTCTACCATGTCTATGTGCCAGCTATTTGCATAGCTACATTGTGTTTGATTCTGGTGGATTATGGAGTGGTTTGCGGGGTGTTGGGAAGTCGATGAAACGCGTGACAATGTGTGGAGCTGTAAGTACCATAATTGTTTACATGAATTTATGAAATTCACTCCTACTTCCAAACTTAAGTATAAAAGCAAGTTATCAAATTTCTTAAAGCTTCGAATCACTCTTACTCTCTCAATTATTTCAGACAGCTCGAGAGGTCTCTCAAGTGGTTAGAAGTTGCCATTAGGGGTTTTTGATGGTGCTGAGGACACAGAGACATGTTGTGGACAGAGGGATTTGAACCATAGATTTGTCATACACTAGATTTGATACTCCCTTGCATCGAGCTGTTTTAAACAACTGGGAGAGTTAGAGTGATTCTTAACTTTAAGAAATTTGATAACTTGCACTTATATTTAAGTTTGGAAGAAGGAGTAAATTTCATGAATTCTCAGCACTTCAGAATAAAATGGCACTTTGAGAAGCTGGATAACTACAGCCCTGGTTCTTGTGCGACCAAAAATGTTTTTTTTTAAATAACGTCTAAGACAATAACAATTAAGGTTTTCATATATTATTATTAGTACTTTTTTTTTTACAGAGAGGTGGAGCATCCCAAAATCCAGATATCAACAAACAAAGAGATTGAAAATCTCTTCAGTAAACTAGATTTGACAAACAGACGTGAAGATCAAATGAGAACAGAAGACATTCTTAAAATCAGCATGTTTCGGGAGCCACAGAAAGAGACTGAACTTGTGAACTCATTCGTACAAAAACTGTTGAACATGAACTACAGAGCAAGAGACAATCTCATAAAACAGAGAGAAGAGGATTCAGGGATTCACAGTGATATTCACCCGATGGATGTTCAGATGGCTGTGTTTCATTGTTCTGATAGTTTCCTAAAGCAGCTGATGGTCACTAAACTCTCTCAGTGTCAGTTTGCTCTTCCTCTGCTTGTTCCTGATCCATTCACACAACACATTGAGTTTCCTCTCTGGACATTCAGACAGATCAACAAGAGCTGGAAGATCAGAAAAACTGACAATAAAATGACAAGTCAAACCCAACCAGTGTGCAAAGCAGAAACTCCAATGGTGTCATTCTTCAGGTTTGGTTCTGTGTCTTCATCTAAATCTCAGCTGATGAACGATCTGATCAACGAGAAACACAACACGTTCTTCCACAGAAACTGTTCAGGCAGCAGCAGAAGCAGATTACTGATGGATGGAGTGGTGGAGATCGCCTGGTACTGTCCATCTGGAAAAAACACAGATCAATTTAATGAATGTGTTGCGTTCTGTAATCTTCATGGTGATGCAGAAGTCAATGAGACACAATATGAGATTTTAACCAGCATGTCTTCAGTCAATGTCCTCTTCTTACCTGATTTTGGACAGAAGAACCAGTGTAAGGGTTTGGTGAGATCACTCTTCAGATCTCCTCAGCCTCTTATTTGTCTGCTCACAGAGAATGAGTGTGATCAAACTAAACTGGCAGATGGAAAATTCATGATTGGTCTTTTGAACAAAAATCAGTCTGATCTATCTAAACAGATAAGAGACACTATCAGAGTCAGTCTGACAGAACACAAGAGGACTTTTAAACTGGAAGATGTGGCCAAACACACAGGAATTGAAGTAGATGAGAAGAATCCAGAGTGTCAGAGAGGAAAAGATGCAGCACTTCAGATCATGAGATTACTGGATAATAAAGATCCATCAACAGTGAAAGAAACAAACCTGCCGTGTCAGGGAAAACTCTGGCATGACTGGTGTAAAGTCAATAAAGAGCTCCATCATTTAGGAGGAGAAAATCTAGAGGCAGATAAAAGTACCAAATTAAAGCTGATGAGAGAAACAAGAGAAAGACAAGTGGCACAAAGATTTACTGAGTTTATGAGGCTTTTTTTTGAAGAATTGCGATCACTGAAAATCCCTGATGAGAAAAAGTATTTTCTGAAATGGATGATACACCTCTTGGATGACTTTACTTCAAATAAGCTTTGTGAACTGCATAAGAAATATGATGTGAAATGGAATGAAGTTGAAGCTTTAAAAAATATGCCTGAGGAACTCGACCAACTGCAGACTGGAGAAACAAACCTTGAGAAAATATCAGAACGAATCAACAGAACAGCATTTGGACTGGAGCACATTATGAGAGAGGTCAGTCAGATCTATGAATCATGTTCATCTGTAAACAAGAACACAGATTTCTCTTTTCTCGCGAGTCTTGCAGCAGAGATGATGATGTCTGGATTTCCACTGGAGCTGATGGATGGAGATGCTGCTCATGTTCCTCTGATGTGGGTTTCTGCTGTTCTAGATGAACTCATAAAGAATCTGGGAGATCAGAGAGTTTTTGTTCTGTCAGTTTTAGGGATTCAGAGTTCTGGGAAATCCACTCTGTTGAACGCCATGTTTGGACTTGAGTTTGCTGTCAGTGCCGGTCGCTGCACCAGAGGAGCTTTCATGCAGCTGCTGAAAGTGTCTGAAGACATTAAACATCAGCTGAAGTTTGATTATATTCTGGTTGTTGATACTGAGGGTCTGCGTGCACCAGAACTGGATGGAAGTTCAATAAGAAGCCGTGATAATGAATTGGCCACATTTGTTGTTGGTCTGGGAAATCTGACACTGATCAACATCTTTGGAGAAAACCCATCTGACATGAAAGAAATTCTCCAGATTGTTGTTCAGGCCTTCTTGAGGATGAAGGAGGTGAGACTGAATCCCAGCTGTATGTTTGTTCATCAGAATGTTTCAGACGTCACAGCTGGAGATAAAAACATGGAGGGAAGGAGACGACTGCACACTGTAAACCCCGATAAGTTCATAGTACTCAAAACTTTTGCAGAAACTAATTACATAATAACTTTTGAGGTAACTAACTTAATTTTTTTAAGTTTGATTTTTTTAAAAGTTACACTCTAATCAAACTTAAATGTTAAAATTTTATTTTTAAAAAATTTAAGTGCACCATGCTTAAAAATATTGTTTAACACTCGCACAATTTTAGTTTCTCCATACTTAATCATTTTGATCCAATGGTACTTATTTAAATAAAAATCTACTAACTCAAAAAATATACTTGCACTGTAAACCCCAATAAGTTCATAGTACTCAAAACTTTTGCAGAAACTGATTACATAACTTTTGAGTGAACAAAGTTAATTATTTTGTTCCAATGGTACTAATTTAAATAGAAATCTACTAACTTAAAAAATATACTTGTGTATAACCCACAAGCTAATGAAATTTAAAGTTAACTACAAAAAAATACTTCAGCTGTACATTTTCTTTTTTCTTTTATTCAGTCTTTAAATTTTTTTATACAAACATGTCAGAACATCAACAGCATTCATTTTTGTAAAACTTTGTTCTAGCTCAGAGGCGTCTGTGCCATGATGAGCTAAGTGACTCAAGTCACTTACTGGTTTCACCACCTACCCAATAGCTGTAAGTGTGTTAACCAGTGAAATAACCTGGTGAAGTATTTAGTTGGAATGAACACTTACATAGACAGCAAAATTAAACACCTCTGCTCTTGATACAAATATAACTAACATTAAGTTAAACTCATTTAGTCTATGGTTGTGCGTTTGTGTGTGTACATATGTATCTCTACATATCAAACAGCAACAAGACAATCAGGAACTGAGCATCTTAAAGTGCTTAATACAAAACTTTCTTAAAGCAGCATTAGTAACAGCCATGACCATCAAAGTGCAAATGGAATTAAAAAAATACAAATAAAAAGTAAATAAATAAATTTATCAAAACACAAAATCAAGACATATAATCTATCCTGTTTGTAAAAACCTATAAAAACAAAATATAAAAAAAGGCACATCTCACATCATTATAGGATTCAGAGCACCAAGTTGGTGTACAACCAATAAGTATAAACAACAGCAACTACGTTAGATTTGGTGGGCAAGACATAATCTGCCAAATGTAAACAGTTTCACGTGCTTTGACTACCATGGTGTTCAACAACATACTATAAAGTTACGATACTGGGAACCCCAAGAACACATCAACATGCAGACATGTTTAGATTCAGCTTTACTTTATTGTCATTACACATATACAAGTACAGTGTAACGAAATGTAGTGTATTTCCTTGTAAACACAACTCTTAAGCTATCCTACTATTTCATTAACAGGTCATTTTTGAGACTCAGTAGGCAGGGCTTAAGTGGTTTTAACCATCATCAAGACCCATTAGGATTTTCTGGATGAATGTAAAAGTGTGAATGAGTTTCTTGGGATAGTCCAATACAATGCATACATCAACCCAAGTTGGTCCTGTGGGCACAGATAAAACAATCAATATGAAACCAGTCAAATTATGCAATCAACCTCTTTACAAATTAATGATACAAAATTCCAAGTGTTAATGTAACTTACAGATAAAGTTGCTCTCTGGTGACAATGTAGGTCTGCTGCACATGCACACAAAACAGACAGCAAGATAGCAGAAGACTTTTAATTGATTTACTCAAGGACAGCAAAAGCAAAAATAATTGGCAAGGACTGGGTTTTATAGATACCATTACAAATCACTTTGCAAAAAACGATCAAAGTCTTCAGTGTCCATGCATTCACTGCTGACTGCCTAAAATAACTGATCTAGAACAAGAGTGCAAATAACAATATTATCAGATTTCGAAATGGGTGGGGTATTATCTGCTTTATGCTTTGATATTATGAAATCACACAGAATGTGTCTGCTTCCGCTCTTAATAAACATTTAAATGAATTGTCTGACAACACAGAAACCATGTTGTTCCACTTTAGAGGGTGGCTAAGGTTAACTTGTTATTAAAAATATTAGCTCAAGAGATAGTGTAAGGCTAGATTTATATGCTAATGAATTAGAAATGGAATTAAAAAATAAAAGAAATGGTGAAAAATAGGTTAAAGCCTAAATTAACATTTGACTCACCTTGGTTTTGAGGGATGCTCACTGCACTTCTTCCTCAACCTATAAGGAAAAGACGTTTGTAAAGGTTTAATAAAAACTTGCAGAGTTCATTCGGTGACTATTATGTACATAACCTTAACTTTGTTTGAGTAAAAGTTACAGCTAAGGGCGCTTAACACAAACAGCAGCAACACACTCAAAAACAGAAGGACTATCGCTTGCTGAAAAGAGTTATTAACTAACGTTAACATTATTGTCTTGCCACGACCTTAACAGTACACGGGACATTATCTGTCACTAGCAGGCGGACTGATGGTAATTGCGCTTTCGGCGCCTAAAAAATGCGCGCGGCACCGTGAAGATGCGCGTGAAAGTTATATATTAAAAATAGCCTCGTCTAGCAGTCAAATATCACGTGTAATATGATATTCTTACAATGTTACAAGAAGCAAAGTAGTTTTGAAGTGTTTTGGTTTACTTACAAGTTGCTTCATGCTTGATACCAGGTCGCTCGAGAGGGTAGCCATCTTGGATAGATTTTTCTGGTAACGTCAGTAATCGCCGCACGTCATGACGTCATATCACGTGATCAACGGTACACTTAAAAATAGTGAGCGAACCAGCGGTGTTCCCTCAAAAATGCTGAGCCACACAAACATAAAAATACATATTTGTTCATAGACATTAATAGTTTAAAGGTGGATGAACTCAGCAAGAGATTTTAACTGTAGTGACCTCAGTCTTTATAAGCTAGTAGTACTGTTCGGGCTTACAGTGCAGGAGACACTGGATGAGATGACAAAACTTGCTGCAGAAGTTGAAGTCTGTGATTCTGAAGGTTTCAGTGATGTCATTGCATTTGATGTACAGAATGATGTGAAATATTTCGCTCAACTGTGGGAGGGAAGCCCACCCATGGCACCACCAAACCCAAACTACTGCGACAATGTTCAAGAACTGAAAGAATCTATTTTAAGACATGCTTCAAACTCAGACGGCATGATGCTGACACACCTAAGAGGACGTATTGAAGATCTCTGGAAGGCTTTACTGAACGAACAGTTTGTGTTCAGCTTCAAAAATTCTCTTGAAATCGCAACTTACAGGAAGATTGAGACAGAATACAGTAGGTGGAACTGGAGTCTTCGAAGTGCCATGCTGGAGATTGAAACCAAACTACACAACAGAATAGAAAATGAAGTGGTTCATAAAGTTGAGGAATCTGATCTTAAGAGAGAACTACAGGAAAAAAGTGAAGAAGTTAAGAAGACAATGACAGAATTCTTTGAGAAAGATAGATAC
This sequence comes from Triplophysa tibetana, assembly GCA_008369825.1. Lineage (NCBI taxonomy): Eukaryota > Metazoa > Chordata > Actinopteri > Cypriniformes > Nemacheilidae > Triplophysa > Triplophysa tibetana. Next base: position 2,668,435 of record CM017912.1, read on the forward strand.
GCTGGAATAATGAATCAGTGGAAAGCTTCGTTTGAAAATAAGATAAAAAATCTTCAAGAAAACATTGTGAGAGAGACGAGGAAGAAATTGAATCATGTTCTTCAACAGCGAGACCTGAAGAAAAAGATTGATGCTCACAGGACACAGCATGAAAACAGCCTGTTTGAAAAGAGCAAAGACCTAGCCTTAAAACTTAAAGACAAAGCAAATGATGAAATTATAAAGAAAAGTGAGTTCAATTTTTTTTGGGAACAGCAGGTGACTGAGATCTTTAAAGACACTCCTTCGGTCAAAAACATTGACGTATTAAAAGATGTGACAGATCTCCTCAGTAACATCTATGGACATCTCCCTGTAAACCATATGAAAAGAAGCAGTGAATACATTAATATGTTATCTGTTTCAAGCTATTCAGATTTTGTAAAGTTAAAGAAATCCAGTGGATTCAAAGGGCCTTTGAAAAATGCCATAAAAAAAGGTAAAATGATAGTTGGCTTAGCTTTGTCTAGACATGATGAAGTCCAGATAAGAACGTTAATCAATGAAATTGCTGAGCAGACAGATAAAATGATCCAGTCTTTTAACATTTCAGAGATGGGCTACAACATCAGCTACATTCAACAACTCATAGATCACATAAAGACTAGAATAACAGATCATGAAAAACAGCCAAAAGTGAAATATGCTTTCAAGAGAGATTTCTTCAGAGATTTAGTACAGTCCATCTGTCAGAGAGCAAACAAGATAATCACGGATCAACACAGAATGTTCAGAGAAGCAAATGATCCTGTTCTCTATTCTGAAAGAAAGAAAGAAGAATACTACAGTACTTTTCAGAAATACTGTCAAGGATCAACATCAGCTGCCATTTTTGGTGAATTTATCTGTAATAAACTTATTGAGACCATTGAGCAGAATGTCTACAAACAAACAGCCAGAGATTTATCAGATGAAATGAAGACAAACTGTGAATCACTGAATGGAAACAGATCAAAACTGGAGAAACACATCCTGAAGATGCTGGCAATAGAAGAGGATTTCACGGCTTACATGACCTACATCCAGAGTCCCAAAGAACACTTTAAAAGTTTCATCAGAGCTGAAGTCAGTCAGTACATCACTGAAAGATTTCATGACAGTGTTCAACCTAAGATGAAAAATAACATTTCACTCCTGCAGAAGAAGATCATAAACGCAACACATGTGTCCACCAGACATGTTCAAGAGATCAATGGAGATGTTCATTCATAGTTTGATTGTTTCACACACCTGCTGTCTGATGTGTTGGTGTTCTCTGTAAGTGACCTCAGAGGAGTGAATATTGATGATGTTGATCTCAACGTCCTAGAAGATGTGATATCAAAAAATATATCTTCTGTAATGAAGACCATTCCCAGTAGATTCACTACAGAAACATTTCCAGTGAAGCTGGACTATCCAGACAGACCAGATGAGATTCTGATTGGTCATTACTGTCAGTGCTGTTGGGTTCAGTGTCCTTTCTGTGCTGCCATCTGCACCAACACCATAGAAAACCATGAAGGAGATCACAGTGTTCCTTTCCATCGTAATAATGGACTGAATGGCTGGTCTTACAGAGGAACAACAAACCTATCCATCAACATCTGCACATCAGCAGTGGCCAGTGACGGATCTTTTCATCCAGATGCCTCAGATGACACATGCCTCTGGAAAGAATACAGAAAAGGAGGTCCTAAATATGCTCAGTGGAGTATCACCCCTGACCTTTCTGATCTGCCGTATTGGAAATGGTTTGTGTGCAGATTCCAGAAGAATCTGGAAGCGTTCTACAGGAAAACCCTTGAGGAAAGTATGCCAGATGAATGGAGAAAATACTCTAAAGACGATGCGATTGAGAGTTTGGATAAATATTTTTAATGTACACATAAAGAAAGAGACTCAAGGATCTTGATACACAAGACAGTTATAAATAAGTTTATGTTACACGTGTACAAAATGCACACACATACACACACACACACACACACACATACACACACACACAAATTTGTTTTTATACATTGTGGGGAGTACAAACTGTATATTATATTGCCTTCCCCTAACCCAACCCCTAAACCCAACCATCATAGAAAACTTTTTAACATAATTTTCAATGTAAGTGTGTGTGACTTTTACTATCATTGTGGGGACATTTAAACTCTAAAATCTATAACACACACACACAAACACAAACACAGCAGTTCATAAGATTGAAAACAGATATTGATAGATCCAACTATATGGCTTGCGGATCTTATAGATCTAAAATTAGAGTCAAGTTTCACTAGATCTCTCCCCGTCAGGAACTTAATTAATCTGAAAATATCAACTCCGTTGAAAGTTAATACTTCAAATCAACCCCCAGATAGATACAGAGATGAAAGAAAGAACAGCAGGCAGGAGACGAAGTGATGTTGAATAAAATGAAAGCTGGTTTATTGAATAATCTCAGCTATGCTTTAATGCTCAGTCTAGCTCGGTCCAACTGCGTTTTCAATTCAATAGGCGTTATTAACCATGCAAGAACATTGTCTTGTGACGTTATAATGAACCTTGTGATGGAGACCATTAGAGACTCAGGTCAGCATAAGAGAAAATACAGCACCCAACAGACAATTAAACAGTCTTAAAAATAAGGACAAAATGTAACAACTATTTAGAATAAAATGATCAAATAAATGAACATATGATAAATTAAATGATAATAAATAGAATAATAAAATAAAACAAGAAAAAATGTATGTTTCTACTCAGATACAGTATATCATTATACAGTATAACTGCCAAATAATTCCAACTATAATCACTTATATTTGTTTTCTAAAGTATTTGACTAGAACTTCATAATGTGCCTTATTTGATAGTAGGTCTGCTATATTTGAAATGATTAGCAGGATGTTGCTGTGAATTCTGAATAAAGTACAATGATTACAAATGGTCAAACTGTTGTTTCAAAAAAACTTTGAAGGTTCAGTAATATCTTATTCTTTGAGTTCTTTTTGAATAATTTTCCGAGCCTGATGAAATCGTTATAAATGTATTGAATACTGCAAAATACATGTCTTCTAATATCTTCAATTGTTGCATATAGCAAGAAGCAGCGGATACATTTGTAAACAACTTGGCTTGGACCCACTATGTGAGCTTATCGAAGGTCAACAGGATCACAATTTGCATGCTTTGGATCGGCCTATAAATATTAAAACGCAGATTTCTTAACGCCGTCTGGTGCTAAATTTACGCCATACGCCGCCACGCGTTTAAGTAATGCCATGCACCGATCAACGTTAAGTTAACTTCACACGTCACTCAAAATGTGTCACATCGACAAGTCAGAATCACAAGGACAATTTAAATTATAATTTCAATTAATTTAAAGATTTTCAGGATCCAAATCTGAGGCCATGGTTCTCAGTCGGAAAAGGGTGGCTTGCCCACTTCAGGTGGGTGAAGAGTTCCTGCCTCAAGTGGAGGAGTTCAAGTAGGGTCTTGTTCACGAGTGAGGGAAGGATGGAACGAGAGATTGACAGACGGATCGGTGCAGCTTCTGCAGTAAGGCGGTCGCTGTACCGGTCTGTTGTGGTGAAGAAGGAGCTGAGCCGCAAGACGAAGCTCTCGATTTACCGGTCAATCTACGTTCCTACTCTCACCTATGGTCATGAGCTGTGGATCATGACCAAAAGGACAAGATCCTGGATACAGGCAGCCGAAATGATCTTTCTCCGCAGGGTGGCTGGCTGATCCCTTACAGATAGGGTGAGAAGGTCGGTCACTCGGGAGGAGCTCAGAGTAGATCCGCTGCTCCTCCATATCCAGAGAGCCCAGCTGAAGTGGCTCGGGCATCTTTTCCAGATCCCCCCTGGACGACTTCCCGGGAAGGTGTTCCGGGCATGTCCCACCGGGAGGAGACCCCGGGGAAGACCAAGGACACCCTGGAGGTACTATGTTTCCAGGCGGGCCTGGGAACGCCTCGGTGTCCCCCCGGAAGAGCTGGAGGAAGTGTCTAGGGAGAGGGAAGTCTGGGCATCCCTGCTTAGACTGCTGCCCCCGCGACCCGGCCCAGGATAAGCGGAAGAAGATGGATGGATGGATGGATTTTCAGGATTAGGATGAGCGCTTGTTCCTAATTGTATTAAACACTTATTTGTGAAATTGTTGGATTGTTAATTAATGAAACAAATTAGAGATAAAACAGGTGGAAAACAGATGTCAGTATGTAAACTCATATAATTAAGCAACAGTATGAACACTATACATATTTATTAATGTAGAATTAACTTCCCCTATTTAGCCATTTAACAAACAATAAAAAAAATGAGATTCATTGTGCATTTAAGGTGACATATACTGTAGATATTGATGTCATTGATGGCTGTCCCATCTGAGTGGTCAGCTGAAGCATACTTTAATTTCTTTGGGTCATAACCATCCTGGCACTGGTTAAAGTGAGGGCCACACTAAAGCGCTTCTCATAGCAGAGACCTCTGCAAAAACATCTGCATATGGCGTACATAACCGCTATCCGCCACCAACAGGCCATCTTGGTACATAAAGGGCAAAATTGTATAAAGAGTTTCTTTGCCACAATCCAAGTGTTCTGTTTTGTTCTCTGCATACAGTACTTTCCTCAAGCACTGACAGAACACAGATTCATACACTGAGCTAGGCAAGTTGACCTCCACGCTTGTGATCATACATTTATACGAAACATTTGCATTATTAAATGTGCAGTTGGTCATTATCAACATTACTATTCTTTACATTTTTAAATCAAAACTGATGTCACTGAAAAGACAGCTCACATCCACAATAGACCTATAAATGACTGTTCAGACTGAGGTCGCATTGCGGAAAATCAGACCTGTATCTGATTTAGGACCACATATGGAAGTGACTCGGATCAGATTAAAAAAAGATCGGATTCCATCTGGTTTGTCCTGTTCACACTGTCAGGCAGTAAATGGATCTGGTTTGCATTTGAGCAGAAAATCTGATTTTGGTGGCAGTATGAACTTGGCTTAAGTGTCACATTTTTCCTTAGTTTTGAGTGTTGTTTTGGTTTTGTCTTCTGTGCCTGTCTGTACGTTTAGTTCATAGTCTGGTATTGTTCTTACATGTTTATTGATGTTTGTATGTGTCTGCTCCTGGTTTATCCTTGTTCAATTCTTTTTGAAGTATCTTTGGAATTCTACTTTGATATCCACTTGGATTATACAGCTTCTATGACAATAAGAGACAAAACCAGAGCTGATTGCAGCGTATATGCAGAATATTGCTCTTATGACTCTAATGCTTCCAAAGGATAACAGCAGAAAAAAAATATTATTTATCTTTTTATAGTGTACTGTATTGTATGATACATTATTTAGTCAAACCTGCTTTTCTCTAAGTGAAACCTACTTTTTAGAACAAAATGAATATAAAGGGTTATAAAAGCTGCGTTAAAAGGGAGTCAATTTAATGTCACCTGTCAATGTCTTCTAATGTTTTTTAAAAAAAATAGAACATGTCCAGGTGACACAATGAAACTTTGAACGTAGCCTCACTAGACACCTTGATATATGGGAGCATGCAAGATTGTTACAAGTACCGCACACAAGTTTACTTTGTTCTTTGTAATAATATGTTTTTGTATTAAAACCTTTAATAATTACACAATAAAAGGACAAATAAACAGGAGGATCTTTAATGGTGGAAGCATGTAGCGTATGAGCGTCAGGTAACTCCCAAGGTTTGCAGAAATGGTTTGACCCAATTCTTAGGCAGCCAATGATATCGACCCATTTAAACTGGAACTTGGCGTCTGAATCACGTGTTGTTTACGTGTATTCTACATGTACCTGATGTTTATTTAAATGACCTCCTATTCGGTCCATAAAAATGACCAACCAGCACACACACCTCTCACTGCGTCTGCCGAGCGTGATGTCTGCTGCTTGACTTATTGGTCTGCCAAACGTAACGTCTGCGTCTCACTGATTTGTTAGTCTCTTTACAGTTGCAAAAAGAGTGTGTGCGGTATTTTTTGCAGTTTATAATGTTGGAGAAAAAGTTCTGTCTACCTTTGCTTCAGTCAACATTGAAGGCATGCATATATCTTATATATCTTATATATCTTATATCTTATAATATTTATATGTTATAGTTAACCTTAAAGTTTAGTTTTTCGCCACATACGCTCAGCTTTTCTGCATGTTCTTTTCATGCTTTGTACTGCTGGTATGTTTCTCCAATGTGCTTTACGCCTGCCAGTTATCACCTTGACCTTTACTCGAGCAATGGCATGCATTTTTGCATTAAAGCTATCGAGTAGAACATCCATAGAGTCTGCAGATATATTTGGTGTCAAAAACATATTATTCACAAATAGCTCACCGCTGTTCTCATTTATGAATCTCTTTTTTACAGAGACAAGTCTATCTTCAGTGGCAGGACTGATTTATTAACAGGTATTACAGGTATTTAGAGATGGGTCCAGGAACCAGATTCTGGACGAACAGCAGCAGCAGTATATATTCCTACTTTTATAATAAAAATTCCAAAAAGATTATCAGATGATGTGTCAAATTTCTCTACTGAATTTTTAGCTATCATACTAACTCTTCCAATGGATCGAAGAAGTTCAACCAGAAAGAACTGTGATATGTAGTGTTTCAATGGCTGCACTCACTAGTCTACCAAGTGGTAAATCTGAAGCTAGACAAGACTAAGTATTTGAAGTTTTACAAAGTTTGATTAGAATAAGGCAGTTAAGAATAGAGGTAAATTTCCTCTGGGTACCTGCACATGTGGGTGTGGATGGAAATGAAGATGTAGACTTGCTAACAAAGAAAGTATTAAATCATCCACAAGTAGAAATTAAGTTAGCTTTAAATGAAGATGAATTCAAGAGAGTGATGTCATTTAAACTAAATAAGAAATGAAAAATGTTATGGAATAGTGGGTCTAAAGGAAGACATCTTCTCCAGATTCAAGAGAAATGAGAGAAAAAGATATGGAAATAGGAAGAAGGGTGCCATTATTTCAAGACTAAGAATTGGACATGCAGCATTATCTATAGCCTTTTTAAAATAGGCAAGCATGAATCGGGAACGTGTGACAAATGTGGAGAATTAGAAATAGTGAGGCATATTCTTAATGAGTGTTCTCCCTATGAAAGGGAGCGATTGCTTAATACAAGAATAAGAATGGTAGGGAGTTGATAATATTTCTTTAAAAGAATTGCAAGGAAACGGGTCAAGTCAAAAAGAATACATGAAATATTATTTAAACACCTAAAAAACACAGGATGTCATGATTCCACTGTCATCTCATGTTTATTCGTGTTATTTGAGTGGAGTCATGGCATAACTGTTATGGTTCTGGTATCCATCTTTGTCTCCCTCTACTGGTTCCACTCTTCTCAGCTGTTTCTAGTTTGCTATCAGCATTTGTAAATTTTCTCACACCTGTTCTCTTTTCCCTCTGATTGTGTTTGCTACTTCTAGCTTCCCATTTTCCTGCTTCGTTGCCGGATTATTTCCAAGAGTCATCTACGCGGAGACTTTCTCGTCGGTCTATGTTCCTGTCTAGTCGCAGTCCTGTCTGGATTCGGTCTGTACTATTTATTACCCTGTGTTTGCTGATTATCGGGTTGCTTTGTACTCTGTCCAGTTTACCTGCTGATGTCTGCTAGCCTGAGTTATCCACCTGCCTGCCGTGTGCTGTATCTCTCCTGAGAGAATGAGGCTTCACGTCCCCAGACCTGTTCCGTCTGCTGAGTTTTTGTTTTTTGTCATGAGGATATTTTTATAAGCCTTATTGGGTTGACGGCTGTTGCTGGAATTTACCTCTGAAGAGGATTTCTGTTTTTGGACTGTTGCTTTACCTTTATTAAAGTCTCCTTTCTTGCATTTCGCTTTTGGGTCCTTTCTCACAACTCATAACCATAACCTATGGTTTTATGTGAGATTGAATGATTCTTTCTCGTTTCGATCATTGTTCCCTACATCTCGTTCCTCGTCAGCCTCTCCTTAGTGCTAATCCCCAGCACCTGTTGCTCGTTAATGATCCTGTGTTTGTTCCCCTATAAAACATCCTCATGTTTCATTGTCCTGTGCTTGTTCATTGTACGTGTGTACCTGTTCCTGTTGGTCTGTGTATGCTATACGTGCATTGTCTGTGTCTACGCCTCATGTTATAGTTACCTTGTCTTCCTTGTCACCTTGTTCCTGTTCCCTCCAGTTGTAGTAAGTGTCAGTTTAGTGTTTGTCTCAAGTGTTTTGTAGTCTTAGTTTAGTCAGTCCATGTTTTTGTTAATAGTGTATCCTGTCCTGTTTTCCCCCTCGTGGGTTTTGTTTTGCCTTTTGTTTAGTGTTTATTTGTAAATAAAACCCTGTTACATCTACCGTCTGTGTCTGCCTGCAATTGGGTTCCCATGCCATGTCTGACCATGTCATATCATGACAGAATGAACGAGCCTAACCAAACCCTGCAGGCAGCTACGGTCGAACCGATGGCCGATGCAAGATCCCGCCAAGCCCATGTCCTGTTTGGTTTCAGGCAGAACGGGAAGTTCGTGAAGGACTTTGCCATGGACTTCCTGGCGTCAGCGCAGTTCTCGGGGTTCAACGAGGCAGAGCTAAGATATTTTTTAATAGCTGCCTCGATGAGCCCCTAGGACCCGCAGAGATGCGCCAGCTGAAACCCCTAGGGTTCGTGGATACTCTCCAGACCTTGTTGGATCGAGAGTGGTCCAGGGTGAGTTCTCCCACGGGCTGGTCACCACCCCGGAGGACCAGGCCCTGCAGATCGGGGTCGTAGGCCTCTCCGGGGTCGTAGGCCCATGGGGGCACTGGCCCTCCTGAAAACAGATTGGCCCCCCAGTGTGCCCCCACCCTCTACTTGTCTGTCACTCAAAAATTCAAATCATAATCTTTCAGCTTGTAGTAGAATAATTTATGATTCCGCGTCGCGATGCTTCTCAACGAGGACCAAGATAGCAAACTGTTTTCCAACGGAAAAAAAAAAAACACACACGGTGAGTTGATCTATTTTATACAGCTTATTTTTTTTCGACTAGCGAGTTGTTGCAGTGCTAGAGTTTGGTAACGTTACCGTCTTTCAGTGTTAGGACAGACCAGGCTCGATGTATTCTCTTAGAGCAGACAACATATGCAATAATTACATTAACGTACTATGCTCCTGAGGCTGAATGTAACAGGGTT
>CM017912.1:2677761-2742290 GCA_008369825.1 Triplophysa tibetana
TACAGGTCTGTGTATTTCCTGATGGGAAATTATCATTTCCATGTAAAACATCTTACAAACAAAATTGTCCTCCCCATGTAATCAGTTAAATGAATTAAATTATGTCAGTCATTATGATTTTTTATTTATTTACCTGTAGCAAGATTTTTTTCAGGTGGATCAGATCCTCAGCATCAGATATTACTATCTGAAAAAAAGATTTAAAATGTTTGAAACAACAACACTGAAAGCAAGAAATGTCTGGTGCCAGTCTGCCTTATTACCTGTCCTGGCTGAATTGTTAATGAATGTCCTGGTGCATCTCTGAAACATGATAAAATATAAAAATGATTAGCTCCATGATAAAGGCTATAATGTAGTTTTGAGTAAAAGGTAGTAGTAGAGGAAACAGAAAGATTATAAAAAATGTTATAAATCACATTACACATATGGTATTTTCTGTTTCAAGTTCATCAGAGCGAATTCTCTGATCACATCAACAACTTAAAGATAGATTATTTAAAGTACTCTCATGCAATTGGCATCTAGCCTTCGTCAGCGAGTCAAACGGATGAAATGAGAGACAATGGGTCTTTTCTAGTGGCCAAGGTGTTCTGGGCTAGAGTGGGGGTTTTAGACATCTTAAAACCAGCAGGTGTCCTTCAGGCCTACAGTCAAATCATGTAAACATTATGTTTACACCAAGATACAGCCAAGATTCCTATTTGTTGATTACCACTAGAAAAAAAAAAACATTGTCTCTCATTACATCCCCCCACTTCATTCTCAAATGTTTTTTTTAATGGTTTGGTTAATTTGTCATTTGTTTATTGACTGCAAGAGCTCATGTTATGTTTTAGGACACACCAATAAGCTCTTGCAGGTGAATTAAGTAAAGCTCACCAAGCAGCTGTGGGTCCTTTAGGTAAGGAGCCAGGGGGCACCTCAGTCGGTTATAGAAACAGCCGATAGCATGTAGCAACATTGAGCTTATGTGCGGTCTTGCTGTATTTCCAGGTGAACAAAAGTGGTAAAACATCTCCAAAAAAGCAATATAAATGTATAATGTGTATGTGAATAAGTAGTGAAATATCTGCTAGTAGTTTTATCACAATTTTGTGAGTTAAATGGAAAAAAATGTTAATTGCCCTTTACCTGGTAGTGAAAGCCCTGTAGCCCATAAGATATGAGTTATTATTATTATTTCCAGTAAAGAAGTAAAGAAATAATTTCAACCCATGCACGCCTGAAAGTTCCTTTGTGTATAAGTGTGCAACAGCTACCTTTCATCTTCCAGTTTGAGTTTGGGAGTACTTCGATTTTGTGGTTCAAACACCTGAGAGGAAAAACAGATAAAATTATCAACAATTTTTAACAGCTTCCATTATTGTTCCATTACCACATACAGTATATATCAATGCTGAATGGTTTTCTGTGTTACTGTATAATAGTTACTGCAAAACAATCAAAACAAACCTTTCAACTAAATTATTGACCAGGACAAAGATTTTATGCATAAACTCCAATGTACATCTAATAAATAAATACAAACATACATAAATATTAAAAAAAATAGATAACTGAGTACCAAAGTGTCAGCTCGGTTGAATTCAGCTGTGCTCCTTGTTGTGATGACAATTTCAGAATCAGAGTCTGAGGTATCATCCACTGAAAAAAATAAATTAAACAAACATTATCTATCCTCCAGCAGAGTATCAAAATTTGTAAAAATATTGAATCATGAGATCCACTAACCTCTTTTATAGTGTTTTTCTAGGCAAATGAAAAAAGTGATCCTGGAATATGCCTTTCCTATTTCCTTTTTATATTCTGCCAATTTGAATGGCCTTTCTGACCCTGGCACATGGACCACCTCTGAGCAGTCTGGATACAAAAGGATGTAAGGTCCTTCGTGCATGTCCTTGTTAAATGTTCTCATTTTCTGTACAGCTTGTTTCAGTAGATCAGGTGCTGCTACCTCCGGGTCTGTAAATAACGGGAGTGTTTTCCCTCTTAGAGGTTTTAAATCGGTTCCATCAGTTTCATGTGGCGCCATCAATCCTACCTTTATCTAGTAAAATAACAAAGATATAAATTAATGTATACATAGGTAAAATAAATATACACATACACACAAATACATATAGAGCATGCAAAATTGTATAGGACGGTCAGTACAACTTACCTGGACGTGTTTTCTTTCTTAGGCTTAAATCTTCCTTTGGCCCATAGTTAAAAGACTGCCGTTCTTTTGACTTCGAGTTTCTGTACTCCATGAACTGTTTGTATGATGGGCATGGCTGTTCTGCTGAAATGGACAGAGTTCCGTTTCAAAACAGAAAGTTATAAGCTGCTCAAAAATCATTATTAGCATTACTGATTTGTATTCAAATGGCCTCAGATAGCTAGCGTTTTGCTACACTGAAAAATAAAAAATAACAACTTACTTTGCTTAGCACTGTCCGGCTGTCGAGACGTTCCCTGTGTTTCCGTCTGGTCCGCGTCCTTTAGAAACTCCAAACACCGACCACACGTAAAGCAAAACCGCGTTAAGCTGCTCATGTGTTTGCCACAAAACGGGCAAAACATCCCTCAGACGCAGTCCATGTTCGGTCACCATCAACTTTATTTACGCCATTTACTCCACAACCACAACACGAATTACCGCCCTCACCAACAACAACACCTTTTACCGCGTCACTTCCGGTGTGTGGTACATTCCCTTTCCGTGAAGAATCTGTCATTGTAAATTTGTTTCGGGACTGGTAAAAGTGTTTTGCGTCTTGTTAATTTGTTTTCTAAAATGTAAATTTGTTTCGTCCTTGGTAAAAGTGTTTTCCCATGTAATTGTGTTTTATGATAGGTAAAATGTTTTCCAAAATGTAAATTTGTCTCGAGCTTCGTAAAAGTGTTTCACACTTCGTAATGTTCTTTTGCACGTCTCGGCCACCGTATAAAACTGACAAGTACAGACATGACCATCTCCTGCCTATCTCAAAACCACTTTCTCTTTCTCTTACAGGAACACATGCAATGAGATGAAGATGAAATGGCATCGAATGAAGGTAAGAATAAAAAGAAACTTCTAAACATATAACTAATTGTCCAAATATAATGGAATTCCTTTTGTAGATCTACTTCTATATTTATTAATTGTAGTCACTTGTTTTTCTTCCCCACTGTTTTACACAATATTAGGCTTCTTAGGTGTGTTTAGCACAAAAATTCATTAATGCAGATAAAAAATACACCTCTGCATATATTTCAGAATGTCAACGGCAAATGCGCCATAATGTGTTATTTTATGAATCTTTCAAAGGCATGAATATTTATCAAGTAATACGACATAAACCAGGATGTACAGTTGTGTCTATAGGATAGCTCACAAGTATGGAATTTTCTTTACATAAGAGATCAAGTTCCTATAGAGGCCAATTCCAGTTGGAGGTTAAAAAATTTATGTACTCACTCAAGGACAGAGCCCTTAAGCTGGAACTCTGGAGGAGCTGTTGTGCAATTGCGTCTCATAATGAGGTCGATATAAACGTCCATGAAGCAACAACGCCATTTTCTTGTTGTATAGGGACGACCATGCTTCCTGCATTATACACTTTAACGGCACCAAAACACTGTTAGGAATTTTATCCGTTTTTTTTATCCTCAAAAATTTCCCCTGTGTGTTTAGATGTTTTTTATAGGGTGTAAAACTATATTTATGACCTTTTATGCTATTTATTAAGTACTCTACCTAGGCAGTATGTACGACGATTTATCAAAAATATTATTTAATGTTATGAAACACTAAGAAATGTGAGTATTACCGCTGGTAAAATAATGCAAAACAATGCATAGGACACTAATGGATAAAATGTTAACAACATATAATTGACAAAGGAAATACTGTTAAATATCAATGATTTCAAAGTATTAAAAAGGAAAAAATAATAAAATACCACAACATGCTGAGACAACTTGATGTCAATAACTGGTCTCTTGTTCAACAAATCACTTTTGAAACATTTTTAAAATTAAGGCTATCAAGAGAGCATCATTACAATGTTTAAAGAGTTCATAACTGTACATAACAATGGAGTGTCCAACAACAAGTTTATGTACAAAGAACATGTTAAAGCGGCACTAACACACAGGGTTTCTGCCAATCTCATATTAATCTTTGGTACCTAAAGAGTAGTATTGCATACGTCGTATGTTCGAAGAGTATTAATATTTAGTTTGATCACATTTATAAAAGATAGATACAGGTGTAGTGATTACTTCCCAAATCAGTAGGCTGAACTAAGGTCAACAAAACACAGACATTAGTTTGACTCACCTCATGCAGTTTCAAACGATCTCCAAATCCAGTGTTATATCCACCAATTTATATAACATTCATCACCCCAAATGCAGTGAGCACACTTGCAAGTGAAAGTGACGTCTAGGCTTGCTCCTGCTCTCAATGCTGCCGCGTGGGCGTGCTTTTCCGGGAGGATAGTCCAATAAGGGACCAAGAAAAATGGTTAAAAAACAGTTTTCTATGTTCAAAAAAACTTTCTGAAACCTTCACGATTGCTGGGGGAATGTATTGAGCACAGAAATACTACATAATACGCCCAACTCGTTTTTTCACAAATTGACCGTGTTAAGCAAGAGCAGCACGTTTAACATTGTAAAGAAGTCAGAATGCATGACACATCGTTGCAGCACCCCTTTAAAACACTATAATTTCATTTTTCACTATAATTTTTAATGACATTATTTATAAACAATGAAATGAAAACAGTTCTGGATAATACCATGTGTATGTGTTCTTTGCAGTTAGCACAATGCCGCATAGTCTACCTGATGATCGACCTAACAGTAAGTCAATAAAATGTTTCACTTAAACACTCTGGTTAATCGGGGGTTTAGAAACCTTATAAACAGGCTTTTTAGATGTATAAATTATACCTTTCAAATTATTGCTACCATATTATTTTGACCCCACACAACATGTAGATTTGGTTGAAGATGTTTTGTTTGACTTGTTTATAAGATGGTGATGATGATAACTCAAGTTATGATTGATTCTAGTATAATGATACAGAAAATGTGAAAATAATTGTGATTTAATTATGTATTTTTCGTATTATCATGTGTGTTCTCTGCTCCAGTGAGTGATTTGAGGATTATTCTTCTGGGCAAGAATGTGTCAGAAAACAGCATAGTAGGAAACTTCATCTTGAGAAGATCAGCGTTTGAGACTGAAGCTCCTTCAGATGATGTTGAGCAGCGCAGTGAGAGAGTCAGAGGAAAACTAGAGAAGAGACACATCACAGTGATCAACAATCCTCATCTGCTTCAGCCAAACCTCACAGATCATCAGATCAGTCATGAAGTGAGAGAGTGTTTGTCTCTGTCTGCTCCAGGACCTCATGTGATCATCCTCATACTACACCATCATGACTTCAGTGAAGATGACAGAATTAGCGTGAAATATAGGCTGGAGAAGTTCAGTGATCAAACAAAAAAACACACCATTGTTCTGACAGATATAAAGAGAAACAGAAAGAAAGAGAGTTTTGATTCTGTTCATCAGTTAATCAAAGAATGTGGAGGAGACATCTTCATTTTGATGAAAGAAAATCCGGATGGCACTCTGAGCTATTCCAAAAGATTGAGAAGATACTTGAGGATGAAGAGGACAGATTTCTTGTATGTGACTTGTATGAGGATGTAGGAGAAGGAACATCTGGACCTTCTGATGGAAAAATAGAGTATAATACAAAGAAAGAAAAAAATTTTGTTCAAAAGGTCAAGGGTAAGTTTTATGATAAAGAACATTTTTGAGGACCATCAAACACAATGGCCCTCATTCATGAAACATTCGTAGTAAAATGTGTGTATGTTAATGAATTCCAATCATTCCTAAACAAGGCGCGCATGCATTTTCATTTTACATTTATTCATTTGGCAGACGCTTTTATCCAAAGCGACTTACAAGTAGGGTGCAGTGGGCAGCTAATACTGCAGAGCAAACAGGGGTTAGGTGCCTTGCTCAAGGGGACTTCAGTCATTTCCTGGTGGCACTGAGAATTGAACTAGTGACCTTCTGGCTACCACTCCAACTCTCTAACCACAAGACCACAACTGCATGCATGCTCATTCACAATTAGCAATATCACCGCCTATGAATTGTAGGCTGTGGCTACGCAAATTACGTATCCAGGAATACTGGAATCCTCTGGACATCATTCTCTCGTTTGGCTACATTGTATTGCATAAATGAATAAGATACTAATAGGCTTTATACTTACCCAAAAAGGTATCAATTATACTGTGTCCACCAAAGCCTTTTTAGCCAGCTAAAATAATAATACACGGTGCTTTTCCGAAAACGACAAGCTGCTGGCGCTTGCGAACGTTTTGGAGGCACTGCTCGTTATTCTGGAGATGCATTTTTACTTGTTACTAGTATCTTATTTCGAAGAATATTACTTACTGTGAAAATGCAGTAACCGTTAATATTAACTTGTCAACTTTTGTGAACTGATGGTCAATGTAGTGTTTGTCCCACCTTTCCTCCACTTTGATTGGACTGCTGTGCAGCTTTGCATTTTACCCGAAGTTAAAAAGTAAAAAAGGATTAAAGACAGGGCAAATATACGCATGAAATATTATTATCATACATATATGATTTTCGCACTATTTACACGTGGTATGGAGCAGGTGTACAAAATTTATGTCAAAACGACTTAATTTACACAAAAAATCGTTCTGCTCCTGTTTCATGAATGAGGCCCATTTTGTCTAAAGACAGGTTAAAATGTAATTTTGAATTATCAATATTTAAAAATGTCAGTATAACATATTTTTATTATAAAAACAAAATTAGTCCACATTATAATGCTTAGAAGGAAATTTTATTATGGGGATACATGGGTAACAGGGTTGTATTTTACATTACAGTGATTCTGTCAGGAATTATGTATACTTCTTCATGCAAAATTAACAACATATCCTTTCTAGTAGTTCTCGTATGTCTCGTGACCCGTTGTCATATGCGTCATGACTAAACATGCAGACACGATGGCAGAAATAAACTTAATGTTTACAAATAAATTGTCCGGTATAAATATTGTATGATTTCCAACTAAAGCATCTCAAGGATTTTTTTCATGATTCTTTAACATACAAACGTTAAAAACTTTGGTGGCTAATAGCATGTATTATTTTATGTTAACAGTTGACAGGAAGAAAAGGTCTTCTGGTGATACCCCTAACAATATGTTATAAAATGCTTATAGTTATATAAATACTCTTACTGACCACTCCATGTTGTACCCAACTCTATACTCTAAATTCAGGTAAACACTTTATGATTGTGTTTCAGTGTCAGAGAGAATCAACACTTTGCCATCACTGAATGTTGTTATGTGTGGAAGGGAGAGCACATTAAAATCTTCCATATCAAAGCTGATCGTGAATCAGAATGAGAGAAGATCCGAGACAGAAGTTCATGAGATCAGAAGCTCAGAGTATGTGAGGTTAGAGGCGTGTGGTCATCTCATCACTCTGGTGGATGTTCCAGCTCTGTTTAACCCTCGACTCTCAGAAGAGGAAGCGATGCGTCAGGCTCTCCGCTGTGTGTCTCTCTGTCATCCTGGAGTTCATGTTTTTCTCTTCATCATCTCTGATGGACCACTGACTGATGAAGACAAAGCAGAAACAGAGCAGATCCAGAGAATATTCACCTCAAGAATCAATAATCAAACTATGGTCCTGATTCATGAATCGGAGCACAGCACAGAAGAACTGAATGATGCAATTAAATCTGTCATTGAGAGTTTTGGAGGAAGACATGAGGTTCTGGATCTTACCACACAAATGTCGATGGAGAAACTGGTGCAGATGATGGAAGACAACAGCAAAAGTTATTACTCAACAGAAACATTTTGGGATGCACAGCTGGAGAAACTTCTGAAACTGGAAAAGATGAAGAGGAAACAGATTCAAACACAAGGTGATAATCAGAAAATGTATACATTACACATAGTAAATGAATACATGCAGTACATTCCTTATACTCAGATTTGTTGGTGAGGGCACATCATATGTACTGTAGCTCTTATGATAAAACTTAGCCTGTTCGTTCCCATACTCGACAGCTCACTCCAAGTGATTTTGCGCTGTTCATTGGCTACCTCCTCATCCAACAGGCTTGCTGGGCTTGAGAGACCACTCTGGCGCATCTACTTGCTTCCTCTTGACGCCAAATCTCCTCCATTACCTGGTGACTCTGTTCCTTTGGTGTCGATTTTTGCCAAGTGGATGTGGTTGATGCCAAAACAAGTCCCACTCTGCCATGTTGTACTTGTCCCACGATGTCCTTATGTCGGAAGGCTGCCTTTGAATCTCCTACCGCTGTTGTTGGGTTCCATTTCCTTCCTGTCGCTACTGTTGGAGCAGCATCTCTTACACAGGGGATTCTTTGAGCGTTATTTCCAACCTTATTTTGGTGCATTTATATTCCTCCACAAGGTCTGAAATGGGAAGAGATTCCCGTACAGTCCTACGTTGCTAGCCCAACCCTTTTCCTCACTTGTGTAATCACCAATCCCTCCAGGTTACAGGAATGAGACACCGTGAGCTTATACATTGAAATTGGCCTCATCAGGTGTGGCAACAAGCCAAATTGGAAGCACCAGAGTTTCAGCTTCCCAGTAAGAGCTGTAGTATTGATTTTCTTGAGTCCACTGGCTGTCTCTTGCCTGAGTTGTTCCACCTGTTCTGCGTCTTTAAGGTCTGCGGTGTACCACCGTCCAAGGCTTTTGAGGGGCTTTTCTGTGACCGTTGCTATGGGCTAACCTTTATACAGAACCAGTCATTGTTAACCCTGTCAAAGACATAGAAATGCTGCAGGATTTGTTTGGTTTGACCTCCATTTGTGCCCAACTAATGTTCTCTGGGAGCTAAATCAGCTTTGTTACCTGAACAGGAACGTGGAAGAAGTCAAAGGCGGTCTACAGCAGCTCATGTGGCACAAATCCAAAGGCATTGGCAAGATCTAGAATCACCACATGCAGGGCTGGTGCCACATGATGTTAGCATGTTCCAAACATCCAGAGAAACTCCCTATGCCTGCCTTCTGCACTGAAGTCTCAATGAAGTGGTTTCTCTTCAGAAATCCTGAGAGTTTATTGGCCACAATGCGGAAGAAAATCTTACCTTCCACATTTAATATGCTATTTTGGCGAAACTGGTCAATAGTTCAGGAGTTTTTCTCCTTGGGGATCAGTATGCCTCCTGCCCAGACGTTTGGTATCACCTGCTTTTCCATGCCACAGCCATTAATCTCCAAAGGCACCTCAACACCCCAGGGGCTTTCATGTAGAGCCTGTACGGTATACCGTTGGGTTCCTCAGTATCTGTTATAGGTAGGCTACTTTAAGGGTCCCAGTTTTCACATTGCTAAAGACGCTAAGAATAACCTTGTAAGGATCTTTGTAGAAAGCGTTCCTGGTTCGCACCGTCTTCTTATGTTGCTTTCTCAAGCTCTCTGCTCTTTCTAACAATGCCAGGTGCGTTTAATATCACCTTGTAGTGCCTCTAGGCACTTCCTTTCCTCTTTTGTGGCCTTCTTCCAATGTTTCCTCAGGCTCCTCCTTTCTCTGAAAAGTCTGTCGATTTGTTATGTCTCCTGGACTTAGCTCGACACGGGTGTGTGACCATGGGTTCTTGCTATTCACTCCAAACCTCTCAACCCCATAGGTGTAGATGATCACCCCATCTTCTCCAGTTTTCATTCAAGATCTCCTTTTTTGGCCTGCTAAAAGCTGGATGAGATCCAAGTCAATGGTTACCCATTCTTTGTTGAATGATTGAGGCCAAAGTATCTGAGGTCTTATTCCATCCATTTTCCTTTCTACTGCTTGCTGCGGTTTGGCTGGTCTCCGGGTTGCTCATTGCTGGGGAATTTATGCCTGTTTGGGCTTCGTCTGGGGATCTGATACCCTGTGGGCTGTGGTGTTTATCCCGCCACTGAGCTTCACCCAACTGATTTGCCTTACCTTTTGTAAAGTATTGTTCAATGCCAGCCCCCTTACTAAGGTCTCTGAGGCAATTCTTCGTGCCCTGATGGATTTTAAGACCTTTCTCTGATGTTACCTTTGCCCAGCCGCAAATGCATCTCTATAGTTTCTGTCCTGTTGTTCCAACTTCTGCTGTGCTGATCTCTTGGTTCTTTGTCATTTCCATTCCGAAGTCTGTTGCCATGTGATCCACCGATGAGTCATCTTGCGCCCCTGCTCTAGTAGACTCTAGGGGTATTCTTTCTCTTGAAGCATGTTTAAAATAAGACTACAGAAAAGTGGAAGAACATTTATATTGAGATATATGTTAGAATCACGAATTACAGCAAAAACTTTCTCTTTGTTATACAATTAAACATTCAATTGATCTAATTCAGGTTGTTTTTATATATTGTTTCATATCTTATTTGTTCTTTTGCAGATGTAAGAGAGTTTTCAGATGTAAGGATTGTCCTGGTGGGAAAAACTGGAGTTGGAAAGAGTACAACAGGAAACACCATCTTAGGGAGAATAGCATTTATAGCGGACGTATCTCAAGGGTCCGTTACTAAAGAGTGTCAGCGAGAGACAGCTAGAGTCAACAGGCAGCACATCACTGTGATTGACACTCCAGGACTGTTCGATACTGAACTGAGTCATGAAGAGATCCAGACGGAAATGATCAACTGTATATCAATTTCATTGCCAGGACCACATGTGTTCATTATTGTGTTGAGTTTAGCACAACGCTTCACTAAAGAAGATACAGAAACAGTCAAGATCATCCAAGAGACTTTTGGTGAAAACTCTTTAATGTACACTATGGTGCTATTCACTAGAGGAGATGATCTTAAAGATAAAGCCATTGAAGAATACATGAAGAACATCAATTCTCCTTTAAAGAACCTCATTGAACAGTGTGGAAACAGATATCAATCGTTTAATAATGCTGAGACTGAAAACCGCACACAAGTTTCTGCTCTATTGGAGAAAATAGATGCCATGGTGAAAAAAAATGGAGGGAGTTACTACTCAAGTAAAATATTCAGAAAGATGGAGCAAGAAAAACAAGAAAAAGGAACGAAGACACTAATGGAGAGAATTGAACAACTGAGCATAGAGAAAGAAGAAGAGATAGAGAGAATGAAGATGATGATAATGGAGAAAGAAAAACTGAATCAGGAGAGAGCGAGGAAAACAGAAGAACATATTAAACAAATAAAGATGACCAAAAACCCAGGAACAAGAGGAATTAATGAGAAAGCTGGAAGAAACACAAAAACAAATGCGGGATGATGAAAGGAGGAGGGAACTGGAAAAACAAAGCTGGAGAGAAAAGCAGAAGATGATTGAAGAAAGAATCCAGAATGAGAAACATCTGAGAGAAGAACAATGTAAAATTATGAGGAGAAAATTCAGCTGATTAAACAACAGTGTCAAGATGAACAAATGAGAGTGAAACCAGCGGATTATGAGGACGACAGAAGAAGAGACGTAGAGAACATAAAACTGTGCTGCTCTCAAATAACCTCATATCTACAGGTAGGTGATCAATGAAAAACTGTTATTATGCAGCACAGAGCGACTCGGGTGCGGAGAACAATTCTTGACACAGTACTCTATTATAGCTTATCCAGAATCACAAAAAACTTAAAGGAAAACACCACTGTTTTTACGTATGTCACTATGTTCTCCCCTTAATTTAGACGATTTGGTACACATCTGTCCCATCTCAGTGCAGTGCACTTAATTGCTCTAGCGCGCGGCTCCACTATGTTAGCATTAAGGTTAGCACCATTCAATCCTTAGTATCCAAACAAGGATGAATTTAGAAGCCACCAAACACTTCAGTGTTTTTTCGATTTGAAGAAGGTTACATGAGTAGTTTTCAGGAGTGATGATATTACTGCGCATAGGTCGAAGTGCTGGGAAGTGCTCTTCCGCCGTACATTATAGTTCTCATCTTTTATCTGCTTAGAAAAAATCGCCACGTTTTATTTTGTGTCACCATATTTATTCGTGTAACTACTCATGTAACCGTCTTTAAGTAGGAAACACATTGAAGTGTTTGGTAGTTTCTAAATTCATCCCTGTTTGGATCCTAAGGAATGAATGGTGCTAAGCTAAGCGCTAACATAGTGGCGCCACACGCTAGAGCAATTAAGTGCACACACTGAGACGGAATGGATGTGTATCAACTCGTCTAAGTTGAGGAAAGAACATAGTGACATATGTCAAATCGGTGGTGTTTTCCTTCAAGACACCTTAACACCTAGAACTCAAGAAAAGAAATGTCTCAAAGACTAGGATTGCAGTAAATGCTACACAAAACACAGCAATGCATGACTTAAATGGCTGGGTTTAAACAGGCAGAGATGCAACACGAAACAACACTGACTAATAAGCTTTTGGCAAATGTAGTAAGAATAGGCCCTTTTCACAATGACGTCACTTGACTTCTGTCTTTTCACATAGCAGTGTGTCATAACATTTGTCTTGCAACAAACAAGCACAAGATGAACTTTTTCATGTTTTGCTGTCGCGCTGGAATTTAACAACATTTAGAAAAACGCCAGAACACTTATACAAGAACTTATCCTTGCACTTTCGCTAAAACAAAAAGAAAAGAAAACACTTAACTTCATAATCAAACAGGTACTGTTCAACAAAGAATTTGCATCCTTTATCTAACTTTGATCTTGTTGTAAGCGAAAATTTGTCTGTGAGATGTTGTACGTCTTCAAGCCGTATTTGTGGCAGCTGTGCAAGGGACTTGGTAAACTTCATTCTGAGGCGCTAGCGGAAATAATGATACACTGCTTCGCGGTACAACGGAAGATGTATGACGTCATGTGAAAAGAACTTCTTGGCAGTCCGCATGGTGTATAGAGTGCCCTCTTGTGAAGCACTGGCAGTTGACTATGACAGAAACACAGTGAGGGTCTATTCTTTTACTCTTATTATGAGGTGAACTTGAGAAGGGCACCTAACCACTAATTGATCCCTCTGCACCACAGCAAAAAGGTTCACTGCTCTTACGGTGTTTTCAATACTCTTTGCTGTGTGTGTGCACTTGAGTTAAATGCAGAACACAAATTCTGAGTGCATGTGGCAATTCACTTTACTTTAGGGGGATTTATAATCATTAAAATCTTAGATCGCATGGTCTGTCTTAATACTGGATTCTTATTGGTTCAAAGGTGTTTATTAAAATTGTTTAATGTGTACGTACATAGTGTTAGATAGTACAGGATTAACTAGCTGTGGATTATCTCGTTCATATTCAATGGTTAGGGGAGCATTTTTCCCTATTTAAAGTGTGACCTGCTGTTTGAACAACATACTACTAAATAATAATTGTTCATCTAATGCTTATTTCGAGCTTGTTTATCAGACCAGGGCCCGTATTTATCAAGCCTCTTAGAATTACTCACAAGAACACCCTTAGGAATGTAACTAATAGTAAAACAATTCTTGGCTCAAAGCTGCGCTTAAAAGTAAGTTTCCAAGCATCTCAGTACTAAAGTACAAAATCTTAAGTGTCTCGCTTAGATATGATTCACGACACTGCTGTGCCACAAATTGTATTTTGGATGACGACACAAGCATGGACCAATCGCTTAACTTCTACTTTCCAAGAGAATACATTATGATATACACATACACATTGGAAACGAAAGATTATCTCGTTTTCTACCATGTCTATGTGCCAGCTATTTGCATAGCTACATTGTGTTTGATTCTGGTGGATTATGGAGTGGTTTGCGGGGTGTTGGGAAGTCGATGAAACGCGTGACAATGTGTGGAGCTGTAAGTACCATAATTGTTTACATGAATTTATGAAATTCACTCCTACTTCCAAACTTAAGTATAAAAGCAAGTTATCAAATTTCTTAAAGCTTCGAATCACTCTTACTCTCTCAATTATTTCAGACAGCTCGAGAGGTCTCTCAAGTGGTTAGAAGTTGCCATTAGGGGTTTTTGATGGTGCTGAGGACACAGAGACATGTTGTGGACAGAGGGATTTGAACCATAGATTTGTCATACACTAGATTTGATACTCCCTTGCATCGAGCTGTTTTAAACAACTGGGAGAGTTAGAGTGATTCTTAACTTTAAGAAATTTGATAACTTGCACTTATATTTAAGTTTGGAAGAAGGAGTAAATTTCATGAATTCTCAGCACTTCAGAATAAAATGGCACTTTGAGAAGCTGGATAACTACAGCCCTGGTTCTTGTGCGACCAAAAATGTTTTTTTTTAAATAACGTCTAAGACAATAACAATTAAGGTTTTCATATATTATTATTAGTACTTTTTTTTTTACAGAGAGGTGGAGCATCCCAAAATCCAGATATCAACAAACAAAGAGATTGAAAATCTCTTCAGTAAACTAGATTTGACAAACAGACGTGAAGATCAAATGAGAACAGAAGACATTCTTAAAATCAGCATGTTTCGGGAGCCACAGAAAGAGACTGAACTTGTGAACTCATTCGTACAAAAACTGTTGAACATGAACTACAGAGCAAGAGACAATCTCATAAAACAGAGAGAAGAGGATTCAGGGATTCACAGTGATATTCACCCGATGGATGTTCAGATGGCTGTGTTTCATTGTTCTGATAGTTTCCTAAAGCAGCTGATGGTCACTAAACTCTCTCAGTGTCAGTTTGCTCTTCCTCTGCTTGTTCCTGATCCATTCACACAACACATTGAGTTTCCTCTCTGGACATTCAGACAGATCAACAAGAGCTGGAAGATCAGAAAAACTGACAATAAAATGACAAGTCAAACTCAACCAGTGTGCAAAGCAGAAACTCCAATGGTGTCATTCTTCAGGTTTGGTTCTGTGTCTTCATCTAAATCTCAGCTGATGAACGATCTGATCAACGAGAAACACAACACGTTCTTCCACAGAAACTGTTCAGGCAGCAGCAGAAGCAGATTACTGATGGATGGAGTGGTGGAGATCGCCTGGTACTGTCCATCTGGAAAAAACACAGATCAATTTAATGAATGTGTTGCGTTCTGTAATCTTCATGGTGATGCAGAAGTCAATGAGACACAATATGAGATTTTAACCAGCATGTCTTCAGTCAATGTCCTCTTCTTACCTGATTTTGGACAGAAGAACCAGTGTAAGGGTTTGGTGAGATCACTCTTCAGATCTCCTCAGCCTCTTATTTGTCTGCTCACAGAGAATGAGTGTGATCAAACTAAACTGGCAGATGGAAAATTCATGATTGGTCTTTTGAACAAAAATCAGTCTGATCTATCTAAACAGATAAGAGACACTATCAGAGTCAGTCTGACAGAACACAAGAGGACTTTTAAACTGGAAGATGTGGCCAAACACACAGGAATTGAAGTAGATGAGAAGAATCCAGAGTGTCAGAGAGGAAAAGATGCAGCACTTCAGATCATGAGATTACTGGATAATAAAGATCCATCAACAGTGAAAGAAACAAACCTGCCGTGTCAGGGAAAACTCTGGCATGACTGGTGTAAAGTCAATAAAGAGCTCCATCATTTAGGAGGAGAAAATCTAGAGGCAGATAAAAGTACCAAATTAAAGCTGATGAGAGAAACAAGAGAAAGACAAGTGGCACAAAGATTTACTGAGTTTATGAGGCTTTTTTTTGAAGAATTGCGATCACTGAAAATCCCTGATGAGAAAAAGTATTTTCTGAAATGGATGATACACCTCTTGGATGACTTTACTTCAAATAAGCTTTGTGAACTGCATAAGAAATATGATGTGAAATGGAATGAAGTTGAAGCTTTAAAAAATATGCCTGAGGAACTCGACCAACTGCAGACTGGAGAAACAAACCTTGAGAAAATATCAGAACGAATCAACAGAACAGCATTTGGACTGGAGCACATTATGAGAGAGGTCAGTCAGATCTATGAATCATGTTCATCTGTAAACAAGAACACAGATTTCTCTTTTCTCGCGAGTCTTGCAGCAGAGATGATGATGTCTGGATTTCCACTGGAGCTGATGGATGGAGATGCTGCTCATGTTCCTCTGATGTGGGTTTCTGCTGTTCTAGATGAACTCATAAAGAATCTGGGAGATCAGAGAGTTTTTGTTCTGTCAGTTTTAGGGATTCAGAGTTCTGGGAAATCCACTCTGTTGAACGCCATGTTTGGACTTGAGTTTGCTGTCAGTGCCGGTCGCTGCACCAGAGGAGCTTTCATGCAGCTGCTGAAAGTGTCTGAAGACATTAAACATCAGCTGAAGTTTGATTATATTCTGGTTGTTGATACTGAGGGTCTGCGTGCACCAGAACTGGATGGAAGTTCAATAAGAAGCCGTGATAATGAATTGGCCACATTTGTTGTTGGTCTGGGAAATCTGACACTGATCAACATCTTTGGAGAAAACCCATCTGACATGAAAGAAATTCTCCAGATTGTTGTTCAGGCCTTCTTGAGGATGAAGGAGGTGAGACTGAATCCCAGCTGTATGTTTGTTCATCAGAATGTTTCAGACGTCACAGCTGGAGATAAAAACATGGAGGGAAGGAGACGACTGCACACTGTAAACCCCGATAAGTTCATAGTACTCAAAACTTTTGCAGAAACTAATTACATAATAACTTTTGAGGTAACTAACTTAATTTTTTTAAGTTTGATTTTTTTAAAAGTTACACTCTAATCAAACTTAAATGTTAAAATTTTATTTTTAAAAAATTTAAGTGCACCATGCTTAAAAATATTGTTTAACACTCGCACAATTTTAGTTTCTCCATACTTAATCATTTTGATCCAATGGTACTTATTTAAATAAAAATCTACTAACTCAAAAAATATACTTGCACTGTAAACCCCAATAAGTTCATAGTACTCAAAACTTTTGCAGAAACTGATTACATAACTTTTGAGTGAACAAAGTTAATTATTTTGTTCCAATGGTACTAATTTAAATAGAAATCTACTAACTTAAAAAATATACTTGTGTATAACCCACAAGCTAATGAAATTTAAAGTTAACTACAAAAAAATACTTCAGCTGTACATTTTCTTTTTTCTTTTATTCAGTCTTTAAATTTTTTTATACAAACATGTCAGAACATCAACAGCATTCATTTTTGTAAAACTTTGTTCTAGCTCAGAGGCGTCTGTGCCATGATGAGCTAAGTGACTCAAGTCACTTACTGGTTTCACCACCTACCCAATAGCTGTAAGTGTGTTAACCAGTGAAATAACCTGGTGAAGTATTTAGTTGGAATGAACACTTACATAGACAGCAAAATTAAACACCTCTGCTCTTGATACAAATATAACTAACATTAAGTTAAACTCATTTAGTCTATGGTTGTGCGTTTGTGTGTGTACATATGTATCTCTACATATCAAACAGCAACAAGACAATCAGGAACTGAGCATCTTAAAGTGCTTAATACAAAACTTTCTTAAAGCAGCATTAGTAACAGCCATGACCATCAAAGTGCAAATGGAATTAAAAAAATACAAATAAAAAGTAAATAAATAAATTTATCAAAACACAAAATCAAGACATATAATCTATCCTGTTTGTAAAAACCTATAAAAACAAAATATAAAAAAAGGCACATCTCACATCATTATAGGATTCAGAGCACCAAGTTGGTGTACAACCAATAAGTATAAACAACAGCAACTACGTTAGATTTGGTGGGCAAGACATAATCTGCCAAATGTAAACAGTTTCACGTGCTTTGACTACCATGGTGTTCAACAACATACTATAAAGTTACGATACTGGGAACCCCAAGAACACATCAACATGCAGACATGTTTAGATTCAGCTTTACTTTATTGTCATTACACATATACAAGTACAGTGTAACGAAATGTAGTGTATTTCCTTGTAAACACAACTCTTAAGCTATCCTACTATTTCATTAACAGGTCATTTTTGAGACTCAGTAGGCAGGGCTTAAGTGGTTTTAACCATCATCAAGACCCATTAGGATTTTCTGGATGAATGTAAAAGTGTGAATGAGTTTCTTGGGATAGTCCAAATGCAATGCATACATCAACCCAAGTTGGTCCTGTGGGCACAGATAAAACAATCAATATGAAACCAGTCAAATTATGCAATCAACCTCTTTACAAATTAATGATACAAAATTCCAAGTGTTAATGTAACTTACAGATAAAGTTGCTCTCTGGTGACAATGTAGGTCTGCTGCACATGCACACAAAACAGACAGCAAGATAGCAGAAGACTTTTAATTGATTTACTCAAGGACAGCAAAAGCAAAAATAATTGGCAAGGACTGGGTTTTATAGATACCATTACAAATCACTTTGCAAAAAACGATCAAAGTCTTCAGTGTCCATGCATTCACTGCTGACTGCCTAAAATAACTGATCTAGAACAAGAGTGCAAATAACAATATTATCAGATTTCGAAATGGGTGGGGTATTATCTGCTTTATGCTTTGATATTATGAAATCACACAGAATGTGTCTGCTTCCGCTCTTAATAAACATTTAAATGAATTGTCTGACAACACAGAAACCATGTTGTTCCACTTTAGAGGGTGGCTAAGGTTAACTTGTTATTCAAAAATATTAGCTCAAGAGATAGTGTAAGGCTAGATTTATATGCTAATGAATTAGAAATGGAATTAAAAAATAAAAGAAATGGTGAAAAATAGGTTAAAGCCTAAATTAACATTTGACTCACCTTGGTTTTGAGGGATGCTCACTGCACTTCTTCCTCAACCTATAAGGAAAAGACGTTTGTAAAGGTTTAATAAAAACTTGCAGAGTTCATTCGGTGACTATTATGTACATAACCTTAACTTTGTTTGAGTAAAAGTTACAGCTAAGGGCGCTTAACACAAACAGCAGCAACACACTCAAAAACAGAAGGACTATCGCTTGCTGAAAAGAGTTATTAACTAACGTTAACATTATTGTCTTGCCACGACCTTAACAGTACACGGGACATTATCTGTCACTAGCAGGCGGACTGATGGTAATTGCGCTTTCGGCGCCTAAAAAATGCGCGCGGCACCGTGAAGATGCGCGTGAAAGTTATATATTAAAAATAGCCTCGTCTAGCAGTCAAATATCACGTGTAATATGATATTCTTACAATGTTACAAGAAGCAAAGTAGTTTTGAAGTGTTTTGGTTTACTTACAAGTTGCTTCATGCTTGATACCAGGTCGCTCGAGAGGGTAGCCATCTTGGATAGATTTTTCTGGTAACGTCAGTAATCGCCGCACGTCATTACGTCATATCACGTGATCAACGGTACACTTAAAAATAGTGAGCGAACCAGCGGTGTTCCCTCAAAAATGCTGAGCCACACAAACATAAAAATACATATTTGTTCATAGACATTAATAGTTTAAAGGTGGATGAACTCAGCAAGAGATTTTAACTGTAGTGACCTCAGTCTTTATAAGCTAGTAGTACTGTTCGGGCTTACAGTGCAGGAGACACTGGATGAGATGACAAAACTTGCTGCAGAAGTTGAAGTCTGTGATTCTGAAGGTTTCAGTGATGTCATTGCATTTGATGTACAGAATGATGTGAAATATTTCGCTCAACTGTGGGAGGGAAGCCCACCCATGGCACCACCAAACCCAAACTACTGCGACAATGTTCAAGAACTGAAAGAATCTATTTTAAGACATGCTTCAAACTCAGACGGCATGATGCTGACACACCTAAGAGGACGTATTGAAGATCTCTGGAAGGCTTTACTGAACGAACAGTTTGTGTTCAGCTTCAAAAATTCTCTTGAAATCGCAACTTACAGGAAGATTGAGACAGAATACAGTAGGTGGAACTGGAGTCTTCGAAGTGCCATGCTGGAGATTGAAACCAAACTACACAACAGAATAGAAAATGAAGTGGTTCATAAAGTTGAGGAATCTGATCTTAAGAGAGAACTACAGGAAAAAAGTGAAGAAGTTAAGAAGACAATGACAGAATTCTTTGAGAAAGATAGATACGCTGGAATAATGAATCAGTGGAAAGCTTCGTTTGAAAATAAGATAAAAAATCTTCAAGAAAACATTGTGAGAGAGACGAGGAAGAAATTGAATCATGTTCTTCAACAGCGAGACCTGAAGAAAAAGATTGATGCTCACAGGACACAGCATGAAAACAGCCTGTTTGAAAAGAGCAAAGACCTAGCCTTAAAACTTAAAGACAAAGCAAATGATGAAATTATAAAGAAAAGTGAGTTCAATTTTTTTTGGGAACAGCAGGTGACTGAGATCTTTAAAGACACTCCTTCGGTCAAAAACATTGACGTATTAAAAGATGTGACAGATCTCCTCAGTAACATCTATGGACATCTCCCTGTAAACCATATGAAAAGAAGCAGTGAATACATTAATATGTTATCTGTTTCAAGCTATTCAGATTTTGTAAAGTTAAAGAAATCCAGTGGATTCAAAGGGCCTTTGAAAAATGCCATAAAAAAAGGTAAAATGATAGTTGGCTTAGCTTTGTCTAGACATGATGAAGTCCAGATAAGAACGTTAATCAATGAAATTGCTGAGCAGACAGATAAAATGATCCAGTCTTTTAACATTTCAGAGATGGGCTACAACATCAGCTACATTCAACAACTCATAGATCACATAAAGACTAGAATAACAGATCATGAAAAACAGCCAAAAGTGAAATATGCTTTCAAGAGAGATTTCTTCAGAGATTTAGTACAGTCCATCTGTCAGAGAGCAAACAAGATAATCACGGATCAACACAGAATGTTCAGAGAAGCAAATGATCCTGTTCTCTATTCTGAAAGAAAGAAAGAAGAATACTACAGTACTTTTCAGAAATACTGTCAAGGATCAACATCAGCTGCCATTTTTGGTGAATTTATCTGTAATAAACTTATTGAGACCATTGAGCAGAATGTCTACAAACAAACAGCCAGAGATTTATCAGATGAAATGAAGACAAACTGTGAATCACTGAATGGAAACAGATCAAAACTGGAGAAACACATCCTGAAGATGCTGGCAATAGAAGAGGATTTCACGGCTTACATGACCTACATCCAGAGTCCCAAAGAACACTTTAAAAGTTTCATCAGAGCTGAAGTCAGTCAGTACATCACTGAAAGATTTCATGACAGTGTTCAACCTAAGATGAAAAATAACATTTCACTCCTGCAGAAGAAGATCATAAACGCAACACATGTGTCCACCAGACATGTTCAAGAGATCAATGGAGATGTTCATTCATGGTTTGATTGTTTCACACACCTGCTGTCTGATGTGTTGGTGTTCTCTGTAAGTGACCTCAGAGGAGTGAATATTGATGATGTTGATCTCAACGTCCTAGAAGATGTGATATCAAAAAATATATCTTCTGTAATGAAGACCATTCCCAGTAGATTCACTACAGAAACATTTCCAGTGAAGCTGGACTATCCAGACAGACCAGATGAGATTCTGATTGGTCATTACTGTCAGTGCTGTTGGGTTCAGTGTCCTTTCTGTGCTGCCATCTGCACCAACACCATAGAAAACCATGAAGGAGATCACAGTGTTCCTTTCCATCGTAATAATGGACTGAATGGCTGGTCTTACAGAGGAACAACAAACCTATCCATCAACATCTGCACATCAGCAGTGGCCAGTGACGGATCTTTTCATCCAGATGCCTCAGATGACACATGCCTCTGGAAAGAATACAGAAAAGGAGGTCCTAAATATGCTCAGTGGAGTATCACCCCTGACCTTTCTGATCTGCCGTATTGGAAATGGTTTGTGTGCAGATTCCAGAAGAATCTGGAAGCGTTCTACAGGAAAACCCTTGAGGAAAGTATGCCAGATGAATGGAGAAAATACTCTAAAGACGATGCGATTGAGAGTTTGGATAAATATTTTTAATGTACACATAAAGAAAGAGACTCAAGGATCTTGATACACAAGACAGTTATAAATAAGTTTATGTTACACGTGTACAAAATGCACACACATACACACACACACACACACACACATACACACACACACAAATTTGTTTTTATACATTGTGGGGAGTACAAACTGTATATTATATTGCCTTCCCCTAACCCAACCCCTAAACCCAACCATCATAGAAAACTTTTTAACATAATTTTCAATGTAAGTGTGTGTGACTTTTACTATCATTGTGGGGACATTTAAACTCTAAAATCTATAACACACACACACAAACACAAACACAAACACAGCAGTTCATAAGATTGAAAACAGATATTGATAGATCCAACTATATGGCTTGCGGATCTTATAGATCTAAAATTAGAGTCAAGTTTCACTAGATCTCTCCCCGTCAGGAACTTAATTAATCTGAAAATATCAACTCCGTTGAAAGTTAATACTTCAAATCAACCCCCAGATAGATACAGAGATGAAAGAAAGAACAGCAGGCAGGAGACGAAGTGATGTTGAATAAAATGAAAGCTGGTTTATTGAATAATCTCAGCTATGCTTTAATGCTCAGTCTAGCTCGGTCCAACTGCGTTTTCAATTCAATAGGCGTTATTAACCATGCAAGAACATTGTCTTGTGACGTTATAATGAACCTTGTGATGGAGACCATTAGAGACTCAGGTCAGCATAAGAGAAAATACAGCACCCAACAGACAATTAAACAGTCTTAAAAATAAGGACAAAATGTAACAACTATTTAGAATAAAATGATCAAATAAATGAACATATGATAAATTAAATGATAATAAATAGAATAATAAAATAAAACAAGAAAAAATGTATGTTTCTACTCAGATACAGTATATCATTATACAGTATAACTGCCAAATAATTCCAACTATAATCACTTATATTTGTTTTCTAAAGTATTTGACTAGAACTTCATAATGTGCCTTATTTGATAGTAGGTCTGCTATATTTGAAATGATTAGCAGGATGTTGCTGTGAATTCTGAATAAAGTACAATGATTACAAATGGTCAAACTGTTGTTTCAAAAAAACTTTGAAGGTTCAGTAATATCTTATTCTTTGAGTTCTTTTTGAATAATTTTCCGAGCCTGATGAAATCGTTATAAATGTGTTGAATACTGCAAAATACATGTCTTCTAATATCTTCAATTGTTGCATATAGCAAGAAGCAGCGGATACATTTGTAAACAACTTGGCTTGGACCCACTATGTGAGCTTATCGAAGGTCAACAGGATCACAATTTGCATGCTTTGGATCGGCCTATAAATATTAAAACGCAGATTTCTTAACGCCGTCTGGTGCTAAATTTACGCCATACGCCGCCACGCGTTTAAGTAATGCCATGCACCGATCAACGTTAAGTTAACTTCACACGTCACTCAAAATGTGTCACATCGACAAGTCAGAATCACAAGGACAATTTAAATTATAATTTCAATTAATTTAAAGATTTTCAGGATCCAAATCTGAGGCCATGGTTCTCAGTCGGAAAAGGGTGGCTTGCCCACTTCAGGTGGGTGAAGAGTTCCTGCCTCAAGTGGAGGAGTTCAAGTAGGGTCTTGTTCACGAGTGAGGGAAGGATGGAACGAGAGATTGACAGACGGATCGGTGCAGCTTCTGCAGTAAGGCGGTCGCTGTACCGGTCTGTTGTGGTGAAGAAGGAGCTGAGCCGCAAGACGAAGCTCTCGATTTACCGGTCAATCTACGTTCCTACTCTCACCTATGGTCATGAGCTGTGGATCATGACCAAAAGGACAAGATCCTGGATACAGGCAGCCGAAATGATCTTTCTCCGCAGGGTGGCTGGCTGATCCCTTACAGATAGGGTGAGAAGGTCGGTCACTCGGGAGGAGCTCAGAGTAGATCCGCTGCTCCTCCATATCCAGAGAGCCCAGCTGAAGTGGCTCGGGCATCTTTTCCAGATCCCCCCTGGACGACTTCCCGGGAAGGTGTTCCGGGCATGTCCCACCGGGAGGAGACCCCGGGGAAGACCAAGGACACCCTGGAGGTACTATGTTTCCAGGCGGGCCTGGGAACGCCTCGGTGTCCCCCCGGAAGAGCTGGAGGAAGTGTCTAGGGAGAGGGAAGTCTGGGCATCCCTGCTTAGACTGCTGCCCCCGCGACCCGGCCCAGGATAAGCGGAAGAAGATGGATGGATGGATGGATTTTCAGGATTAGGATGAGCGCTTGTTCCTAATTGTATTAAACACTTATTTGTGAAATTGTTGGATTGTTAATTAATGAAACAAATTAGAGATAAAACAGGTGGAAAACAGATGTCAGTATGTAAACTCATATAATTAAGCAACAGTATGAACACTATACATATTTATTAATGTAGAATTAACTTCCCCTATTTAGCCATTTAACAAACAATAAAAAAAATGAGATTCATTGTGCATTTAAGGTGACATATACTGTAGATATTGATGTCATTGATGGCTGTCCCATCTGAGTGGTCAGCTGAAGCATACTTTAATTTCTTTGGGTCATAACCATCCTGGCACTGGTTAAAGTGAGGGCCACACTAAAGCGCTTCTCATAGCAGAGACCTCTGCAAAAACATCTGCATATGGCGTACATAACCGCTATCCGCCACCAACAGGCCATCTTGGTACATAAAGGGCAAAATTGTATAAAGAGTTTCTTTGCCACAATCCAAGTGTTCTGTTTTGTTCTCTGCATACAGTACTTTCCTCAAGCACTGACAGAACACAGATTCATACACTGAGCTAGGCAAGTTGACCTCCACGCTTGTGATCATACATTTATACGAAACATTTGCATTATTAAATGTGCAGTTGGTCATTATCAACATTACTATTCTTTACATTTTTAAATCAAAACTGATGTCACTGAAAAGACAGCTCACATCCACAATAGACCTATAAATGACTGTTCAGACTGAGGTCGCATTGCGGAAAATCAGACCTGTATCTGATTTAGGACCACATATGGAAGTGACTCGGATCAGATTAAAAAAAGATCGGATTCCATCTGGTTTGTCCTGTTCACACTGTCAGGCAGTAAATGGATCTGGTTTGCATTTGAGCAGAAAATCTGATTTTGGTGGCAGTATGAACTTGGCTTAAGTGTCACATTTTTCCTTAGTTTTGAGTGTTGTTTTGGTTTTGTCTTCTGTGCCTGTCTGTACGTTTAGTTCATAGTCTGGTATTGTTCTTACATGTTTATTGATGTTTGTATGTGTCTGCTCCTGGTTTATCCTTGTTCAATTCTTTTTGAAGTATCTTTGGAATTCTACTTTGATATCCACTTGGATTATACAGCTTCTATGACAATAAGAGACAAAACCAGAGCTGATTGCAGCGTATATGCAGAATATTGCTCTTATGACTCTAATGCTTCCAAAGGATAACAGCAGAAAAAAAATATTATTTATCTTTTTATAGTGTACTGTATTGTATGATACATTATTTAGTCAAACCTGCTTTTCTCTAAGTGAAACCTACTTTTTAGAACAAAATGAATATAAAGGGTTATAAAAGCTGCGTTAAAAGGGAGTCAATTTAATGTCACCTGTCAATGTCTTCTAATGTTTTTTAAAAAAAATAGAACATGTCCAGGTGACACAATGAAACTTTGAACGTAGCCTCACTAGACACCTTGATATATGGGAGCATGCAAGATTGTTACAAGTACCGCACACAAGTTTACTTTGTTCTTTGTAATAATATGTTTTTGTATTAAAACCTTTAATAATTACACAATAAAAGGACAAATAAACAGGAGGATCTTTAATGGTGGAAGCATGTAGCGTATGAGCGTCAGGTAACTCCCAAGGTTTGCAGAAATGGTTTGACCCAATTCTTAGGCAGCCAATGATATCGACCCATTTAAACTGGAACTTGGCGTCTGAATCACGTGTTGTTTACGTGTATTCTACATGTACCTGATGTTTATTTAAATGACCTCCTATTCGGTCCATAAAAATGACCAACCAGCACACACACCTCTCACTGCGTCTGCCGAGCGTGATGTCTGCTGCTTGACTTATTGGTCTGCCAAACGTAACGTCTGCGTCTCACTGATTTGTTAGTCTCTTTACAGTTGCAAAAAGAGTGTGTGCGGTATTTTTTGCAGTTTATAATGTTGGAGAAAAAGTTCTGTCTACCTTTGCTTCAGTCAACATTGAAGGCATGCATATATCTTATATATCTTATATATCTTATATCTTATAATATTTATATGTTATAGTTAACCTTAAAGTTTAGTTTTTCGCCACATACGCTCAGCTTTTCTGCATGTTCTTTTCATGCTTTGTACTGCTGGTATGTTTCTCCAATGTGCTTTACGCCTGCCAGTTATCACCTTGACCTTTACTCGAGCAATGGCATGCATTTTTGCATTAAAGCTATCGAGTAGAACATCCATAGAGTCTGCAGATATATTTGGTGTCAAAAACATATTATTCACAAATAGCTCACCGCTGTTCTCATTTATGAATCTCTTTTTTACAGAGACAAGTCTATCTTCAGTGGCAGGACTGATTTATTAACAGGTATTACAGGTATTTAGAGATGGGTCCAGGAACCAGATTCTGGACGAACAGCAGCAGCAGTATATATTCCTACTTTTATAATAAAAATTCCAAAAAGATTATCAGATGATGTGTCAAATTTCTCTACTGAATTTTTAGCTATCATACTAACTCTTCCAATGGATCGAAGAAGTTCAACCAGAAAGAACTGTGATATGTAGTGTTTCAATGGCTGCACTCACTAGTCTACCAAGTGGTAAATCTGAAGCTAGACAAGACTAAGTATTTGAAGTTTTACAAAGTTTGATTAGAATAAGGCAGTTAAGAATAGAGGTAAATTTCCTCTGGGTACCTGCACATGTGGGTGTGGATGGAAATGAAGATGTAGACTTGCTAACAAAGAAAGTATTAAATCATCCACAAGTAGAAATTAAGTTAGCTTTAAATGAAGATGAATTCAAGAGAGTGATGTCATTTAAACTAAATAAGAAATGAAAAATGTTATGGAATAGTGGGTCTAAAGGAAGACATCTTCTCCAGATTCAAGAGAAATGAGAGAAAAAGATATGGAAATAGGAAGAAGGGTGCCATTATTTCAAGACTAAGAATTGGACATGCAGCATTATCTATAGCCTTTTTAAAATAGGCAAGCATGAATCGGGAACGTGTGACAAATGTGGAGAATTAGAAATAGTGAGGCATATTCTTAATGAGTGTTCTCCCTATGAAAGGGAGCGATTGCTTAATACAAGAATAAGAATGGTAGGGAGTTGATAATATTTCTTTAAAAGAATTGCAAGGAAACGGGTCAAGTCAAAAAGAATACATGAAATATTATTTAAACACCTAAAAAACACAGGATGTCATGATTCCACTGTCATCTCATGTTTATTCGTGTTATTTGAGTGGAGTCATGGCATAACTGTTATGGTTCTGGTATCCATCTTTGTCTCCCTCTACTGGTTCCACTCTTCTCAGCTGTTTCTAGTTTGCTATCAGCATTTGTAAATTTTCTCACACCTGTTCTCTTTTCCCTCTGATTGTGTTTGCTACTTCTAGCTTCCCATTTTCCTGCTTCGTTGCCGGATTATTTCCAAGAGTCATCTACGCGGAGACTTTCTCGTCGGTCTATGTTCCTGTCTAGTCGCAGTCCTGTCTGGATTCGGTCTGTACTATTTATTACCCTGTGTTTGCTGATTATCGGGTTGCTTTGTACTCTGTCCAGTTTACCTGCTGATGTCTGCTAGCCTGAGTTATCCACCTGCCTGCCGTGTGCTGTATCTCTCCTGAGAGAATGAGGCTTCACGTCCCCAGACCTGTTCCGTCTGCTGAGTTTTTGTTTTTTGTCATGAGGATATTTTTATAAGCCTTATTGGGTTGACGGCTGTTGCTGGAATTTATCTCTGAAGAGGATTTCTGTTTTTGGACTGTTGCTTTACCTTTATTAAAGTCTCCTTTCTTGCATTTCGCTTTTGGGTCCTTTCTCACAACTCATAACCATAACCTATGGTTTTATGTGAGATTGAATGATTCTTTCTCGTTTCGATCATTGTTCCCTACATCTCGTTCCTCGTCAGCCTCTCCTTAGTGCTAATCCCCAGCACCTGTTGCTCGTTAATGATCCTGTGTTTGTTCCCCTATAAAACATCCTCATGTTTCATTGTCCTGTGCTTGTTCATTGTACGTGTGTACCTGTTCCTGTTGGTCTGTGTATGCTATACGTGCATTGTCTGTGTCTACGCCTCATGTTATAGTTACCTTGTCTTCCTTGTCACCTTGTTCCTGTTCCCTCCAGTTGTAGTAAGTGTCAGTTTAGTGTTTGTCTCAAGTGTTTTGTAGTCTTAGTTTAGTCAGTCCATGTTTTTGTTAATAGTGTATCCTGTCCTGTTTTCCCCCTCGTGGGTTTTTGTTTTGCCTTTTGTTTAGTGTTTATTTGTAAATAAAACCCCTGTTACATCTACCGTCTGTGTCTGCCTGCAATTGGGTTCCCATGCCATGTCTGACCATGTCATATCATGACAGAATGAACGAGCCTAACCAAACCCTGCAGGCAGCTACGGTCGAACCGATGGCCGATGCAAGATCCCGCCAAGCCCATGTCCTGTTTGGTTTCAGGCAGAACGGGAAGTTCGTGAAGGACTTTGCCATGGACTTCCTGGCGTCAGCGCAGTTCTCGGGGTTCAACGAGGCAGAGCTAAAGATATTTTTTAATAGCTGCCTCGATGAGCCCCTAGGACCCGCAGAGATGCGCCAGCTGAAACCCCTAGGGTTCGTGGATACTCTCCAGACCTTGTTGGATCGAGAGTGGTCCAGGGTGAGTTCTCCCACCGGGCTGGTCACCACCCCGGAGGACCAGGCCCTGCAGATCGGGGTCGTAGGCCTCTCCGGGGTCGTAGGCCCATGGGGGCACTGGCCCCTCCTGAAAACAGATTGGCCCCCCAGTGTGCCCCCACCCTTCTACTTGTCTGTCACTCAAAAATTCAAATCATAATCTTTCAGCTTGTAGTAGAATAATTTATGATTCCGCGTCGCGATGCTTCTCAACGAGGACCAAGAATAGCAAACTGTTTTCCAACGGAAAAAAAAACACACGGTGAGTTGATCTATTTTATACAGCTTATTTTTTTTCGACTAGCGAGTTGTTGCAGTGCTAGAGTTTGGTAACGTTACCGTCTTTCAGTGTTAGGACAGACCAGGCTCGATGTATTCTCTTAGAGCAGACCAACATAATGCTAATAATTACATTTAACGTTACTATGCTCCTGAGGCTGAATGTAACAGGGTTTTCCTGCGTTATGATTTTTTTCCCAGCCGATAAGCAAGTGATATTGCAAGCGAGGTGCTGAAACAAATCGTATGATGTTTATCTAGGCTAACGCTCAACACTTTAAAAGCTTACGTTACGTTAACTTTCAGAGGTGGAGGTCTTGAGTTACGTGACTACACTCTAAATAAAGAAAATTAAGTTACATGACATTGACTTCGAGTCTTGAGAACGAATATTCCAAAGTCTCGAACCGCATGCCTTGATAATGACTTGTTTTTTTGGGGTTTAAACATTTTACCTGTTTTTAGTTTATAATTTTCCAGCTGGGCTGGTTGTGATAAAAGGTAAAGTTTTTGTCATCCGCCAATAAAACCATAGCATTTAAACAAATAGTAATTTCCTCCTTTTTACCTCTGTTATCTCAGGCAGTGTAACAGGATGAAAAGGCAGGGAGATATTCAGTACTTATTTGCAAAGAAAAAGCCATGCCAGCCAGTGAGGGAGAGTCCGTCTGATGGTTTAACGTTACACACAGTGAGTTCAGAGCCTGCCTGCTCAACAGGAGACCTCTTGGTTCAGGAAGATTCGAGCATAAATCAGAACAGCCCTGTACACCCAGGTTAGTAGACAAGCTAGAAAGTGGACAGTGACATGACTTTGGTAGGCTGTATTCAGGGCTGCACATTTGCTTATATAACAGAAGTCCCTATATTGATATATTGGTACTTTAGTATATTGGTAATTTCAGTATCATACAGAAAAAAATGCACTCCTGATTGTTATTGTATGAATGCATACAGTTATTTAGTTAAAATCCTTGTATTTGACTAATATGCCTTTGTGTTATAGCTGTCTCTAGGGATGAAACAGATGAGAGTGAAAGTGATGTGAAAGACATGGATACTTGTCACCCACCTTCAGAAGTGGAATCTGAGCTTCCACTTACTTCTGATACTGCTCTTACTGGACCTGATGGTATGTCTTTTTTATTTTACATGTAAAATAGCCAATACATAATTGCGTTAAGGAACTGTTGCTAACTGTGTGTCTCATGTGCCTTTGAAACAGAAAGTATGGGGGTAGAATTGTTGCATATTACCAAATAAATAGATTAAGATTCACAAACAAATATAAAGAGATTCACAAAAGTATATCAAATTCACAAATAAATAGATTAAGATTCACAAACAAATATAAAGAGTTTCACAAAAAATTATAAAACTCACAAATAAATAAAATGAGATTTGCAAATAACATTTTTTTTTACAAATGTTTTATTATTTTACAAACACAACTCTGCCTGGCATTTATTTGTGAATTGCTTTCTGTGCATTTGTAAATCGCTTAATCTATTTATTTGTGAATTTGATATACTTTTGTGAATCTCTTTACATTTGTTTGTGAATCTTAATTTATTTATTTGGTAATATGCAACAATTCTACCCCCATAGAAAGTGCCTCTGATAATTGATTCCCATTTCCTAATGCTTCTTCCCAGACATTTCTCAATCCAGATCTGAGGGACCTATGCAGCCTCATATCAGGGCTTTCCCCAGAACACAAATGGGCAACAGGAAGAGAGCTTTTAAAGATTCCTGGTACAAGGACAATATTGGGCTGGAGTACTCGCTAAGTAAGGACTCTGCTTTTTGTTATGCTTGCAGACATTTCTCTCTTCCAAATGCACCATCATCTGTTTTCACATCCACAACTGGCTTTTCCAACTGGAAAAAAGCCTTGTGTAAGGAGAGGGTTTTTAAAGCTCACTCTAAATCAGAGCACCATCAAAGTGCAATGTATGCATGGAAGCAGCACCAGCATGTTGTTAAAACTAAATCTAGCATATTAGATTCCATCAACAATGAGAGAGAAAAGAAAATCAAAGAAAATCAGTTGTATATCAAAACAATTGCTGATGTTCTTCTACTGACAGCCACACAGAATATTTCTCAGAGAGGCCATAGAGAGTCTGAGGATTCAAACAACAAAGAGAACTTCATTGCCATTTTGGAAGAGATAGCCAAACATGATCCTCTTATAAAGAAGCGAATGAGTGCTTATGGGAATTCTAAATACACTAGCAGTGGGATTCAAAATGAAATATTGGAATGCTTGGCAGAGATGGTACAGACTGAAATAATCAAAGAAGTTAAAGACAGTGAAGTGTTCAGTGTCATCGCTGATGAAACAAAAGATCTAGGGAAAAAGGAGCAGGTGTCTCTGGTTTTGAGATATTATTACAATGGCACTGTACATGAAAGTTTTTTAAACTTTCAGCAGGCTGAGAGCCTAGATGCAGCAGGGTTAAGCAGCATGATAATTAAGTGCCTTGAAAAGTATGGCCTTGAATATCGGACCAATCTAGTGGGGCAGGGTTATGATGGTGCTGCCGTTATGAGTGGGAGACACTCAGGTGTTTCCAAAAGGATCCAAGATGTGGCAAAATATGCCTTTTACGTACACTGCACTGCCCACTGTTTAAATCTAGTACTTGTAGACAGTGTTAAGTCTGTACCTGAAGCAGATACATTCTTTGCAGTTCTTCAGAGGCTTTACACTTTCATATCTGGCTCATATGTACATAAAAGGTGGCTTGAAATTCAACAGGACATGTACAGTGCCCAACCTCGCGAACTTCAAAAATTAAGTGACACAAGGTGGGCGTGTAGGTATTCAGCTTGTCGCAATTTGACAGATAGGCTCCCTGCAGTATTTCGTCTTCTTCAGGAGATTGTTTGTGACAGTAGTGGGGATCGCTCAGTGGAAGCACGAGGCTTACTAGCACAACTTGATCTAACATTTATTGGGCTTTTGGCAACCTTCAACACAATACTTGGCCAGTCAAAATTTTTGTCCGATATGCTCCAGTCACCTTCAGTGGACTTGGCAACTGATGTTAATCTGGTTGAAGCATTGCTTGACACACTGCAGCAGTACAGGGATGATCATTTTTTTTGAGGACATGTGGAAAGAGGTGGAGGAAATGGCTGTAAAGTGCCAAGTCAGTTTAGAAAAAACGGAAAAGAGACCGCAGATCCTGAGCAGCAGATTGTGTGGATCCGTAATCACTTCCTCAACTGGTGCACGTAGAGATAACTTGGGTAACAAGGAAGCCTTTAAAAGACATATACTCTATCCAGTGATTGACTCATTCATGAGTGAGCTGCAAAGAAGATTCTCTAAGAGAAATTGTGAAATTATGCAAGGAATCCAAGCACTCCACCCTAAAAGCAGCACTTTCTTGCATGAAGAACCACTTTTTTCAAATATTGAGTCAAATATTGAAGATTTGAAGCATGAGCTTTATCAGACCAAAAGGGTTTTGGAAAGGAAAGAAAAAAAACAAATGACTTCTCTCATTGAATTTGTAGTATTTCTGGAACCCTTTAAGGATGTGTTTCATGAGCTTTTCAGGCTGTGTAAGATAGCCATTGTAACACCCGTAAGTAGTGCTGCATGTGAACGTAGCTTTCAGCACTTAAGTTGATCAAAAGCCATCTCAGAAAAACAATGGGGGATGAGAGACTGAGCCATCTAGGGGCTTTCAGCATTGAATCAAGACGAGCGAAATCGTTAAATATGGATGAGTCTTTAAACCGTTTTAGCAACAACCATAAAAATCGCAGAATTGTACTTTTTTTAAATGAACCAGATACATAAACCTATTATAAGCCACATTATAATTAGAAAATGAACTACATCCACTGTATTTAGACTGTAGGACAGTGGTTTTGTTGTTGTTTTTGTTTATTTGTTTGGTCAGTATTTACAGTTGTGAGGCTAAAATAGAGTTGTATGTAATTTCTATATCTTGATGTTTACTTTTCTTGTTGTACAAGATATTGTGTTGATAAGATATTGCTGTGTGGCACAATCTGGCGAATCGTGTGTCAAGCAAAGTGAATAAAATGAGTCTCAAATTTGTGTGTTCTCAAATAAAAAAAATCATAAATAAAAATGCATGATTAAATAGCTAAATAAATAAGTAATACTAAAATAACAATGGATTAATTAAGCCATTCTAAACTGTTTCTATGATCCACATATTTTACGGTAAACTAAAGCTACCTTTTTGAAAAAGTAGCTATCTAACAAAGTATTGATATATGATATTTTACAACCAATATGCTCAAGACTAATTAGCCTTCCTCGACATAAGTAGATTTGGTCTATTCATCGTGGCGAATTTACTGCAACTGCTGATATGCAAATTGAATAGGATGTCGGAATTTTTTTTTATTACAGTTATATGAATTCATTAATTGTGTATTTAATTATTATATGAATGATTAATATAGGCTAATTATGCATTTATATAAATAAGGCTGTTCTATTATTATTTGTGAGTTGTACACTAATACATTGGATTATTTTATTTATTACAGTTTTTCTTTCACTTTTGTAAAGTGAAAAGTTAATATAAATTGTATTTTATTGTTTTGATTTAGAGCAGTGAATAACTGCTATTAAAAGATAATAGGGTATCACTGTTTATTGCTGATTTTAAAGCTTACTGAACTTGAAATGATTTGGATATCTACAGTTCTACATAAATACACAACCTTTTTTTGTTAATAGTGTATCCTGTCCTATTTCCCCCCTCGTGGGTTTTTGTTTTGCCTTTTCTTTGGTGTTTTTTTGTCAATAAAACCCCTGTTACATCTACCGTCTGTGTCTGCCTGCAATTGGGTTCCCATGCCATGTCTGACCATGTCATATCATGACACAGGAACAGTAGATATAATATTTTTGTTTGTATTTATTTTTTCCGAATCTATGCACACTCCCCACCCCAGATCAGTAGGTGGCGGTAATGCACATTTTCGTTGGTTTGCCAAACCGCAAAAAAACACTAGAAGGTGGGCGGTGAGCTTAAAAAAAGCAAAGTGCACAACATTATTAGTAAAAAACAAAGCTTTTAAAACTTTATTTCCGTTTCTTAAAACTTCGTTTCAGGATCGATCCGCCCAACCCTTAGCTCTAGTAGCTCGTACTCAAATTAAATCGGCACTCCAGAAGGACATGATGAATGGATTCAGATATTTACGGACGGGTCTAAAGATCCTGTTTCTGGCAGAGCGGCTGGTGCAGTTTATAAACCTAAATTTCAATGTAATATCAAAAAAAGAATCACTGACTATGTAGAAGTATATACAGCAGAGTTAATTGCTATATTGTTAGCACTTCAGTGGGTAGAAGACGTAAAACCACTCCTAATGGTAATATGTTCTGATTCTTATGCTGCACTTTCAAGCCTTGCAAGTGGTCAAAAATCAACAATATATCATATATCCTTTCTTGCTTGCTAAGAGTTAGTAATATAAGTTTAGTAATGTTTATATGTGTTCCAGCTCATGTGGGGGTGGAGGCTAATGAAGTGGCTGATAAAATAGCCAAGGAGCTTTGAAACATAGTGAAATAGAGATTCAGGTGAAGTTTAGCAAGGAAGAGGTCAACGCTAAAGTAAAAGAAATAGCTAACAATAAATGGCAAGAAAGTTGGAACAATGATAGTAAAGGAAGACATATTTATAAGATCCAAAGTGAGTACGGAAAGGGAGGAATGTTATAAATAACAGAATGGATGATAATATTATAACTGGGCTACGAATAGGACATGCTGGATTAAATGATAACCTTTTTAAAGCAGGAAAACATGAGTCAGGTAGATGTGCATTGTGAGGAATTAGAAACTATAGAACACGTCAAATGTAAAATATATATATAGATTTTATTTTTTAAATTGATACACTCTCCAGTCTAGTAGGTGGCGGTAATGCGCCAGTAGCTGGATTGCAAACCGCCAGAGAACAGCAGCAGAAGAAGAAGAAGCAGGAGAACATGGAGAGCATGAATTGTGTCGATTCGACTGTTTTCGACCTAGTTCGTACCGCAGGTATTATGTGATTTAATATTTTGTGGGCTTCGATATACATAATAGATATATGAAATGCCTAGCTACAACGCATGCTAAAGTGCCTGTCAGTGGCCGGTTGGCTTTCGCTGCCTCATTTTGGGCCTCTCGATACACACGCGTTTCAACTTGTTCATACACCACACGTTCTGTTTTTCATGCTATTAAAGGAGAACATGTCACGCTATATTCTAGGGGTGGGCCGATCCAATACTCTGCATCGATATTGTTTCGATACTAGGCGAAAATTAGATCGAATACCATCAGCCCCGGGCCTCGGCGCTACATGTCTTAAAGCGCGACATGTCGAGCGAAGTGCCTTAAAGCGGCGAGTAGAAAGCCAAACTAAACGTGGGTGAGAGAGTTAGTCCGTCCTGTTGTTGTTGATGTTAATTGAACTCTTGATTTTACTTTAAAACTATTAGGTGTTGGTATTACATACATTTTTCTGTAACGAATAAGCCGGTCACAGAGGAGACCCTTGGATAAAAGCCTTTGGAGCTCAGTCTT
This sequence comes from Triplophysa tibetana, assembly GCA_008369825.1. Lineage (NCBI taxonomy): Eukaryota > Metazoa > Chordata > Actinopteri > Cypriniformes > Nemacheilidae > Triplophysa > Triplophysa tibetana. The sequence continues at coordinate 2,713,402 of CM017912.1, forward strand.
TCATGATTGAATGGGAGTAAGCTTTTATGATTTCTAGAAAGTATTGTCACCAATAAGATAAGTGAAGTTTCATTTATAATTGTTCACTGTATTTTCCCAGTAAGTCGGATTGTTAAAAAACACATTATTTTATACACTTTTATTGGATTCAGTAGACCTAATAATAGCAATAAACTAAATTCATTCGTCAACCAAGTGATCAGCAGATCATATATCAAATCTAAGAACTATTACTTTCCTGGCCTTGGAAACATAACACTCTTACTGTAGTACAGTACCGCTCCAGAAATTATAACGAAATCAAGTAGTTTAAGTGAAGTTAATACCTGATAAAGAAACACAGCAACAGTTTGATTTAGGGCTGCAACTAACGATTATTTTAATAATCGATTAATCTGTCAATTCTTTTTTCGATTAATCGATGAATCGGAAAAAAACTAAAAACAGGAAAAGCATTCATTTCCAACCCTTTATTCATAAACAGAACTAAAATCTTTTGAAATTGCACAAACATGCTGCTTCTTCAACATCCCTGAGCTGTTATAATAATAATAAAATAAAATAAAAATGGACTAACACAAAAAACATAAACATGTATGCTTTACATCTGCCAAATATATACCCCTTTTTTAAATAAAGTGCCACCTGAGCTGCCAGAACAATACATAATTCATAAAAAAGAAAGAACAATACAAATCAGAAAATTTAACAGGATTTGTTTGAATGTCAGAACTTGATCTCTACACTACACTGCAGCCGTGTACGCACTCGCAGACGCACGCACTCGCAGACGCACGCACTCGCAGACGCACGCACTCGCAGACGCACGCACTCGCAGACGCACGCACTCGCAGACGCACGCACTCGCAGACGCACGCACTCGCAGACGCACGCACTCGCAGACGCACGCACTCGCAGACGCACGCACTCGCAGACGCACGCACTCGCAGACGCACGTACTCGCAGACGCACACACTCTCGCCGACGCACACACTCGCAGACGCACACACTCTCAGAAGCACACACTCGCAGATAGATACACTCACAAACTCTCACACTGACACACACACACACTCTCTTTCTCTCTCAAGTTCACTTGAAGCTTATTCATTAAACTATTACCATCATTGTTGTAAGTGCAAGGTTCATTTATACACCACATTTAAACGCAGCTAAAGATGACTAAGTGCTATAAAATAACTTTAAAATTAAATTAAAATGTAAAACACAAATATATTTGTCAATAATAACCTATTTGGGACAAAGCACAGAATATACACTGCAAAAATTGCTTTTCTAACTTAGTAGTTTTGTCCTGTTGTCAGTCCAAATTAGGGATGCACCGAAATGAAATTCTTGGCCGAAGCCGAATAATAATGAAATGCTTGGCCGAAGGCCGAAGGCCGAATACCGAACGCGGTGTTTCGCATTTTTTCCATTTATTTTGCCAATTTTTTCACCATTACAATAATTAAATAGTAAAAATTAGCTTTTTACTATTTTGTGTTGCTTTTCAGAGAAATAAATCAAATAAAAATATAATTTCAAAATATTTATTTAACACTGAACATTTTTTTAACATTCCAGCAGATATTATACAAACAAAGCACAATATAACTTAAAATAAATAAATTAGTAAAATAAAAAATATATTTTTATTTGGCCATCTTTGAAGCCCCCCTTCTTGAATAGCCTATGTTAGGCCTATAACTGACTGCTGAAAGAATGTAACTCTGTATGTCTACAACAACAAATGTGCATTGAATAGTGCAAAAAATGTGGATGAACCCACAACAAATAAATAACTGTCCTAGACATAAGCCTACTGAGCCTACTTCTTCAGGAAAAGTGGCAGGTTCTTCTTTATGAAAAGTAGCTTCTCTGCTTTCTCACATGAAAGTCGGTTCCTCTTCTCATCGATGACATGAGATGCAGCACTAAACAGTCTCTCGCTGTCGGTGCTTGTGCATGGAGCAGACAAGTACCTGCAGAATAGTTGACATTTTTATTGCAGTTTTCTGACAGTTGCTCATTTCAAAACGAAAAATGTCTTCAAGATAATGAAATGGTTGAAACCCAGTGTAGGCCTACTATTTTACTACACTGAAAATAGTAAAATTTTCACAAAATACATAATATAAAATATAGGTAGTAACACTTTACAATGTTTCCTTTTGTTAACATTATTGCTTTAACTAACAATTAGCAATACATTTGTTATGGTATTTATTAATCTTCGTTAATGTAAGATAATAAAAAATATTTAGTTCATGTTAGTATAAGTGCATTAACAATTTTAACAAATAGGCCTACCACTTTTGATACTTTTTAATTCAAAAATTAAAAATGTGATACTTAATTTTAATACTGTATTAGTAAATGTTAACATTAAGATTAATAAATGCTTTTAATAAGAGTTTTTCATTGTTAGTTAATGTTAAAAAAAAATAGAAATATAAAGTGTTACCATAATCCAAAATATAAATAAAATCTTAAATTAATTTCCCATACAAGTAGCCTACCTGCGTGCCATCTGCGCCAGGTCGGGAAAGCGGCCTTGATTGGTCCTCCAAAATTCGAGAGGGTTATTGCTCCTGGGGATAGGGGCTTCTGAGAGATAACCATCTAACTGTTGAGCGGTTGAGCTTGTCCTCTGTCTTGCAAATGGGTTATTCTCTTGGAGGACCTCATCGAACATGTCAGACAGCGAGACTGTGCGCGGCTCATCTGTAGTACGAGCGCGTTTACTCTCTGCGCTGTTTTCATCTCCTGCGCTGTGCATCACCTGACCGTCTCCATCACCTAGCGGCTTTCCCAAATCCAACTCGGCCTGGATCACTTCTTGTGTGCGCAGCTTTTTCCCCACATCCAAATAATGATCTTTATATCGTGGATCAAGCACAGTCGCGATGCAGTACAGGGGTTCTGAGTCCGCCTGACTAAATCGTGTGCTGACAGCTTCTAAGAGCGCACTTTTAGTTGTTTTCACTCCGTGGTCTGTTTCAGCCTCTTTGTTTAAAAGACGCTTTAGTGCTGCAAGTAAGGGTATGACGTCTGCCACAGATGCATCAGATGAGCTTATCTCTTTTGTTATCTGCTCAAAGGGGGCGAGCAGAGAGAGAACGTTCTCGATTAACACCCACTGGTATGCGGTGAATGTCGCGGGCAGGTCATGATCTGCTATGTATGTAGCCAAGACTCGCTTTTGCGCAAAAAGGCTTTCCAGCATATAATATGTACTGTTCCACCTTGTGCTCACATCTTGTTGGAAACGTTTTTGTGGCATTCCGAACTGTTCTTGGATAGATTGTAGGCGCGCATAGGCAAGTGGTGAATGTTTAAAATGGCCAACAATTTTCCTGCCTATCGCTATCACATCTGCTACACTGCGCTGACTCAACAATCCCTCGTTGACCGCCAGTTGAATTGTGTGTGCCATACACCGTATGCCTTTCAGATCGCTATCTTCCATGGCTTTAGCCATATTTCTTGCGTTGTCACTGACTACCGCATGCACTTTAGATCGGTCGATACGCCAAGTGTCAAACATGTTGGCGAACGCCTCGGATATGGCTACAGCTGTATGGGACCCTCTAAACTCTTGTGAGTGAAGCACAATCTTTTGTAGCTTGAAATCTGTGTCGATCCACTGCGCAGTTAAACTCAGCATACTGGTGGGGCTCACATCCGAGCTCCAAATATCAGTCGTGAAGCTGAGGGCTGCAATGTCTGTAGCCAAGAGCTCATGGATGTGAGTTGAAACGACGTTATACATCTCAGGTAAGCACACGTCTGAGAAATACCCTCTACTAGGGATGGTGTAACGGGGCTCAATATGGTCTATAAGCCTGCGAAATCCAACATCCTCTACAACAGAGAATGGTTGATCATCCAATGCGATGAATTCCATTATCCTTTTAGTAATACCTTTAGCTTTGGCACTGTCATTGGCAAACTTTTTTGCCTTTTCTAAGAAGTCAGCCACAGATGGAGTGGGTGTTCTAGGACTGGGGGGAGCTACTTTCCTTTTCGCTGCTGCTGTTGCCGTAGCCGCCGCCGTGTCTTTCTCGTACTCTGCATGATGTTCGGGGTGTCTTGATTTTAAGTGATAAATTAAACTTGAAGTGCTGTACGTTTTTGCAGATGCACCCCCTCTGGACAATTCAGCAGAACAGTGTCTGCAAACGGCCGTTTTTGCCTCTTTCTCTGACACTTTAAAGTGCTTCCACACTGCTGACATGTTTGCTGCATAAAGCGCGCGCCTCTCACTCTACGCGGGTTACTATTTGATCGCGTCATTAAAAACGTCATTGTTCGGCAAAATTTATTCGGCCTTTTTACTTATACTTATAATAATTTCGGTTGCCGAACATTCGGTGCATCCCTAGTCCACATATCAAAAAAACCTTAAATCAAGATACATTTACTAGACACATGAAATAGCATAAGAAATTATGTCTTGTTTTCTGAAAAAACACCTCAAAATTAAGTGATTGTTTGCTTAAAACAAGCAAAATTATCTGCCAATGGGGTAAGAAAAATTATCTTAATGAGATATGTTCTCAAACGGAAGTTTTCAGCATCACTTAATAGATATTTGGACTGGAAACGAGACAAAATTACTAAGAAAAGCTTTTTTTGCAGTGTAGCTATACATTATAGATTGAAAAATGAATGGTCCAAAAAAGTCGATACAAATACAAATAAAGTTTTTTTTATAATCAAACGTCTCCGCGTCGCGCAACACAACGAATCGATTGTGAAATGCGTTGCCAACTCTGAGTCGATTTTTATCGATTTAATCGATTCGTTGTTGCAGCCCTAGTTTGATTGTAGATAACAATTGCGGGTTTATTGACTATACTAAAAGAGGAAACATAACAACTAACTAGAAATAATACGCTAAGACAAATGGCAAATGAAACGTAAAAGCAGTAAAGAAAGGTAAGAGATTAACAAACAAAAGTGGCAGTATTACATCAGCTATTCACATCTGCATAAAACATCGAGGACAATCTCTTTTTTAAAAGGGGTTACGGCTTAAACGCAGCTGTTTAGAATGTAGTTTCTATACTTGCATTGGTTTCCTGAGTGTGCTTGGACAAATTCTTGTGCCGTGGAAAAGGGGTTTTCAGAGTCCTGATGGTTTCGATCCGTCGGTTCCTTTCTTAGAACCGGATTGGCAGACGAAAGTAGACACGAACTTAGTCGAAGTAAACTGTGGAAAAAACTGTCTCCGAAGAGAGAGACAGGTCTCAGGTGGTGGTTCGAACGGGAACGCGCGAAACACGGTAGTTCATCGTTTGTTTCGTTCACGGATGTATTAGTGTTGTCAAAAATATCGATATTTCGATAAATATCGATACTGAAATATCTGAACGGTACCAATACTAATTTCCCGAAGTATCGATACAGTGATCCTAGCCGAGCTGTCACTTTCACTTATCTCCAAAGGGGCGTTGACAAACACCACACGTGACCGCAGTGCCTGTCACGTGTCTCGTCTCATTCGCTCTGGTTAAATAGCAAACGTGAAGTGAATATAAATATGGCGTGTGCGGCGCCTCCGCAACCGGCTTTGGTTGATGAAGAACACAGCAGGAGTGCTATCTGGAAATATTTTGGATATGAAGCAAATGAACATGGAAAGCCGAAGGACACAAACAAGCCAATATGCAAGAGTTGCTACAGAGCAGTGCTAACAAAAGGCGCTAACACCTCTAATATAGCGATATGAGTGTTGTCTCGTTTTTTCAGCGTAGTTCTTAAAGTTAATATAATCCGACTGAGGAATCTTTAAGTGTGAATCTTTAAAGACTTTAACTGTGGTCAAATGTAAATTAACTTGTGCTTAATTAACTTAATTCAAAAAATGATTACTTGTGTGGATCGGTGATATTTGAATCCGGCATTAAAATATGTTCATCAAATAATGTTATGTATTAACCAGCATTTATGAACGATGAGCAATGCATTTGCTACAGTATATTGTAATCTTTGATTACAGTATGTAATAAAATACAACAGATCATGTTTGATCTGGTCCAATGAAAAAAAATATTAACAGATAGAACTTTGGATTTTAATTAGTACATGTATTAGTAAATGTTAGTTTAAATTAACTTTTAACTAAGATTAATACATGTTTTGGAAGTATTTTTCATTGTTTATTTATGTTAACAAATATCTATTACCAATTACTTAAGTTCTGAGATTAGTTACATAGTTCAGTTCATTTTAAAAGTGCGGTCAAAAAAAAATAAAAAATGTTTATTACAGTTTGGCATTCTCTGGTAGCACCAGAAAGAAGATGAGACTCGACCTGCAACAGTACATAATGCGTTACAACACACATTATGAAGAATTATAATGCATTTTACCCTTTAATAACTCTTTATAATACATTATATATGTTATATTTATCTTTAAATAATAATAAAAAAAAATTAGGTGCACCCAAATTTTAGACCGCATCGCATTTAACATTTACCTGCTTTTACCAGTTCACTTTTGTTTAATGTCCATATAGGAAAAATGTACTTGCAAATGTTTATCTTACAAACTGTTCAACATTAAGTTCTTTATTTGAAGCACAAATCTACAAGAAAGGTAACTCACTGAAAAAGTGTTGGTGCTTAAAATGCTTCAGTGAAGTGAAATTTAAATTTAAAAGATCTCAAGATAAATGGACCAGGGCTTGAAGGCTCCGTGTCAGAGCATTGCTAATGATTTTCGGACAGATTAGGCCTTAAAAACTTTGCATGCCATAGTTTACACAGGACGGGTGGGAAATGTACATTAATACTCCTTCATTCTTCATGTTATTTGGTTTACTTTGATAGGTCAACTGTCTTTCCCGCGTCCCAGCGCGACATCCCACGGCTTTTCCCAGATCGCATAATATATGTCTAGTCAGTAACAATGACAGGTGAAAACACGCAGGTCGCTTCGCGAGCACATCACGCTGAAGGGAAACGGGGATTTACAAATTGCCCTCATTATAATACGCCAAAATGACGGACGGCCTTCAGACGGCCTTCAACGATATGGGTCTTATGTGTGTCTGTTATTGAATCACAGGAGCACTTTCAGAGTTGCAGAGACTATTTCCCCCTCGAACGGCTGGTCGCACCTGTGTGACCTCTGATAATTTTAAGTTGCACCGTTGAAAAATAAAGTCGCATGTGCGACCAAATTGGTTGCAGTCTAGAGCCCTGATTTATGGTCACCTCTACTTTGGAGCTGTAATACTCTTAGAATAAGAATATAAGTATGGTATAAAACGCATTACTCTACTATACACCATCTTTTAAGGAATGAAGAGAGAAACATTTAGATATAATCCTGGCATGTTTTATAAGTACATTGACCTGAAGTTTGTATAAGAATGCAAATATAAGCAGAATACAACTAAACACAAATGCTTTTGAGGTTATAGGTGAGGCCGAATAACACGGGGTACAATATGGAGATCTAGGTGTGTACCCCTTTAAACCATTCTTTTGTGGTTAAGAAGAAAGAAAGACACTTTCAAGACTTGAATGACCATTTGCCCCATTCCTATTGAAACATCTGGTGTCCATGTTGGGGGAGCCCATCACTCTTTGGGACTCCTCTGAAGTCCAAGGGAGTGTGTTGGAATTTAATCCTAATAAAATGATAGATGCTTTAAGAGAGGGCAGTTAGATCAGACTTGCTGCCGCCGGTTAGACTCCTGCTGAGAGGTCATGGTGTTATAAGATGCCCAAATGGTCACCTTTGGTTCGTCCAGATCCAACACCGTCGATACTAGGGGTCTTGATTTTCGAACTGGGCGAATATCAATGTCGATATTAAGCATTTTGTTTATTATTGACATCGGTCATTATAAAAGCCGATAAAGTAATTTAATTTTGAAATGCGCTATTTGTCTCTGTTGCAGTCATGGATGAGCCTTTTTCACATGAGTCGGAAACTACGTCACCGCAGGGAAAGCAACTTCCCCTACAGTTTAAATCCCATTGTAATAGAATGCGCCGGTGTCTTTTAAAGCTATTTATGTTATGTGTACTGTCTTGTTTTGTGACTTTAATCTATATTAATAATAAAATTCAATGCGATTATCTGTTTTGTGAACTCAGACTGTTAATATTAATTAATTTTTTAGTTTTGAGTTCATAAACCCTAGCTCGCCTGTTGTTTAAACGTGATGGTCTCACTGTATTATAAGAAATTACTTTAAAATGCTAGTACAGTGTTAACATAGTGTAAATCGCAAATTTTGTTTGTAAAGAAGATAGTGTTTTTTTCATTGTAATTAAAATAAGATTCTTTGTTCATTCATGATGACAAATGTAAAATGTTAAAACTTAAATTCTGAAAACGTAATAAATGTAGAACTTTAAAATGAACCAAGGTTAAGAAATACAAAGTATTACATTGTGCTGTAACCAATATTAATAAATTAAGCCCTATTATAAAATGCTTACCATAAACCTCTATATTGTCCTTCCCCAATCTATTAATGGGTCGCTTTCAATACTACACATAAGATTCAAATTTTTCTGAATCATCATGGTCTACCGTTTATTTTAATATACCCTATAAGCTACATAAACAATTATTTTCACCAGTATCACAGTTACACAGAGCAGACATAATAAATCACGCATACATAATGCATGACAATGATCCAATGCACCAGTGAGTAAAATGTCTGATATTGTATATTTTACATTATTAAAATATTTTCGAAAATGTCAGAAGCACTGGCATTTTCTGAAACCGAAAGTGTGATGTGAGACAGACGGAAGGGATTGGGTGTCTTTCCAGCACAATGCGCTGCCATTACTGCAACGAATATTTTATCGATATAATGCAGAACCAAACCAGACCGACATAAAGAATAAAATTAGACGGAGAACACCATCACTGGATTTATTATGCAGTTCAGTAGTTAAAATCAGAAAGTACCGGTCTCAGATTACTGACCTGTAAACGGTACAAAAACATTAGTACTAGAGCCCCCTCTTAGCCTGAGAGATTTTTGATTGCCTAAAATAAAAAGATAATGGCTTCGGTGCAAAAAGGTCTCCGACGCAAGTTGTTTGTGATTCTTTGTAATGCTCTTGGTCAGTTTGTGCAATAAATACCCTTAATTGTACGTTTATTTGCGTGTTGTTTTTATGGCTTAGAAGTGGTTAGGTTTAAGGTGAGGGTGGGATTACGTGCGAAAAATATTAAAACCATAAATATTATGAAATGCCAAGATTTGCACGTGTTTCGATATTGAGCATTTAGCGAACAGCAATGCAGTTCCCTGTTAGTCGAAAAACAACGGGTACCCTGTGCGTGCTAAAGTGATGCCGAGGGGCGCTGACCGAGCATAAATATGTGACGAGTCGGGAGTGAGAACAGGTTTTACAAAACAGTTATCTATTTTCTTTACAGTGTTCTTGTGTTTCTGTGGAACATGTGCAACAATGAATGTGAAGACCGCTCTGGAGGGAGAAACAGTGAAGGAAACAATCCTGAAATGTCCAGCACTGGGAAAAGACGATCAACTCATGGCGTATTTTGAGGGAAACTCAAAATGTAGTTATGCTCATAAACAACGTCAACATTACCAACTCGGGCCAGTACACTGTGTCCCTCAATAGTGTTAGAGACGTGTGCACTTTTACTCTTGATGTTCAAGAAGCAACAGGTCAAAAAAAAGGAGACCATCACTGAGACAGGCAGGTCCCAACTTAATATTTTCTTTTGTGTTATGTTCTTGCAACATATTTTTCTTTGCAATTCACTCAAAAATGAAAATGTAATTTGCTCATCCAAACGGATTATGGATCCAAACAAACTAAACTGCATGATGATTTAAAGACATTCTGTTGTTATGGTCTTGTTCACAGAGATCCCCCGATCTTTTGTTACAACCTGGTTGGTTTCTGCTGGAGCTGCTTTTCTGGTCCTCATTGTTGTGATCTACTTTATGAAGAAGAAGGCGGCAAGTATCACCAAAGGAAAAAAACTTATGAATTGTATAACAATGCCCACATAATAGTTTTTAGCAAAAACATTGTTCAGTACAGTTTTGATTTAAATACTTAAGGATGTTCATAGGATTTGAGTCTTGTAAACCACAGTTTTGCTCCAAGAACTTGAATTTAAAAAGCAACAAAATATTTTAAGTTCATTGCACAAAATCTATCTTTTTTGCCATCTGCATTGTTTCTCTAGATTCTACTCATTGACTGTTAGGGTTGGAAATAAAAATTTGATTCCAATTCTGAAATCGGATCCATAAGAATGGAATGGGATCCTTAAAAAAAAAAATATTCCACTTAACGATGCCAGACCGCATGGTCAACTGCTTTTAATATAATTTGTCAAGATCTGGGTCACCTGACCATGTGCGAGTACCTTCCTCTTGAATACTAAAAGTCAGTTCACATGATGGACCATGGAAGCCGCACTAAAGTGTGGCTGCATTTTAGCGAAATCACAAAAAGACAAAGCTAAGTGTAATTATCGTGACAAGCTATTATGTTGCAAGACGGGTGTCACCAGCAATATGGCAAAGCATCTGCGGTTGGTTCATCCTATCGAATTATAAGAATGCACTGTGTTGGTGCGTAGCGCATCCTGAGTGTCCACACTGCCGACTCACCGATGACACTAATGCTGTAACAACGCCGAAGACATGCAAATTAAAATCGTCCTGCATGTTTACTTTATACTGCTACGGGAATCTGATAGTTTATTTATGTTAAACATTCTACATATTTATTTAATACTGGTAGTACAATATGATAATAATTACTGGCACAAAATAAATATTTCTGAACTTCCTTGACTTTCATTTGCTTTTCACCTCTTTGGAATTGAAACTAAGAATTGTAATGAATCCGGATCAATAAGCAGAATCGAATTTGGAATCACAATCGATCAATTTGAAACTATTCCCAACGCTATTGACTGTCTAGGTGACTGAGCAGAAAATAATTTGGACTTTCTGTCCTGTTACGACTGCTGTTTTGATCATCTAATAAGGATCAGTTTCTGAATGAGCCATTACATTTGCTTTAGATAACATTCTGTCATTTTTTTTATTCACTTGCAGATAATGAATCGTGGAACAAACCCTACAGCAGCAGGACTTTAGCTTGAACCTTTGGAAACAGCCAAAACCTAGAACAACCCAGAGAGTGTCTGCTCCTGTAAGCTTTTAAGGAAAACAGGCAGAGCCATCGTTACGGATTCTTCATTATATACAGAACAATGAGAAACATTTTCGCTTCACCCAGTTTTACACTTCAGGGAAAGCTAATTCCGCCTTAAATCTTTCAGTCAAGATGTATTACATGAAGAGTGCTGAAGAATAATGTGGTCAAATTAACCTCTAAATATAAGCTGTGTGGAAATCTAGGCATTAAATAGGGAGGAGTTAAACTTGTGTTGCAATAAGAAATACAGGAGTCTTGACCATGGCCTTATCGGGGAATTTGTCCACTGACCAATCAGATTGAAGGATTACAGAGAGAAGTGTTATAAAATTAGGATATTGTAATTAGTTTTTTCTTTTAAGCACTGACAAATATCTTTTATAGTTATCTGGTTTTATTGGTACTGTACTTCCATTTATTCCAAATTGTGGTCATTGGTGTTACACTGGTTTTTATGTTTGCGATGTACAACTCTATGCCATAAGTGCCACTTTATACTGTTACCTGTGTTAGGAATTGTGTTGAAAACTGGAGCCATTCCTTAGTGAAGAATATTGGACTCCTGACACGTGTGATTGTTTTACGTGTTTACTCAAACTTTTGGGACCAAATTACTTGAAACAAAGACTTGAGATATGCACATACACTTATGCTGCCATTGCTGGATAACAAGCCTTTGTTTCCTTTAAATCTTGTTTTCCAGTTGAGTGCCTTAATGTGTGACCTTTAAAATTCATGCATTGGGCAGAAGCTTTTATCCAAAGTCACTTACAGTGTTTTATCAGAATATCTTCCCTTGGATTCAAAACCCATGTGATGTGTTCTACCAATTGATACTATTCTTGCTTTGACTGTTTTTTCTATTTTAATTATTTCATAATGAATAATATAATTATTTAAAGGTTTAAATTTATTTTTATTGACTGATTTGCACATATTCTTTTAAAACTTCAATTGTTAGCAATGCAAAGATTTTAAAATTTAGTTTTAAGAATATTCTATGTTTTGGTGTCTTTGTATTTAATAAAGTATTTTTATGAAGTATATTGGAGTTCTGGAGTTTTTTATAAGCAAAACATTAGCATTACTTGCTGTTAAAATTATTGCCTGTTCTCATCGGACCATAATATTAACAGTGATACGAAGTATGTGTCTTAATACATGGTCATAGTAGATGGTGAAACTGATATATTGTTTTTATTCATTATTATTTTTTTAAAATTAACGCAGCTCTTTGACATTGCAGTACAGAAGCACCTGCAGACACAGAGACAGGAACGCTGAAAGAGAAAGAAAGATTTAGAGATGATCATTTCAACATTTATTTCACTATGTAAAAAGAGAAAAGATCTCACCTGGAGATTGGTGCACGCTAACCATTGAGCTACTGAGGATGATGACGGGTACAGAGACAGAAGCTTAGGAGAAGAGAAAATGAGATTATTTTTTATATTTTGACTATAAGTTTGTTATTAACTGTAGGTATATTTTACCAAATGCATCCACTTTAAACTTGATTTTTGTTATCTGTTTGTTGATGACAATCAATGCTTCATAAAGTCCAGAATCATCTGTGCTGATGTTTGAGATGTTTAAATCTCCAGTCCCCTCATTCAGCTGAATTCTGCCACTGAATCTATTATCATAGTGAGTGTAAATATTCCCATGATACAACTGGGCAATGCGAGAACTTTCATTGTCGTTTGAAAACGTCCACAAGATTTGATGGTCTTTGTTAAAATCATCAACCTGTGGATGGAGACTGAGGACATTTCCCTCCTGCACTTTAATCTCACTGGAACCCACTGGAACAATATGATTAAAAAACAGATTAGAAATTGTTGATAGTGGTTACATGTGTGTTATGGACTATATGATATGACGAGTACAACATCTTTACATCCCTCTACCCATCTGCCCGCCAAAAGAATATGTAACTGCACAATTTTCTTTAGCTAAACTTTAATAATTTAAGGAATAGTGCACCCAAAATTAATCATTCTGCCATTATTTATGTATCATCATTTAGTTTAAATCCTGTTGGTGACTTTCGTCCATGGAACACTAGAAGATATTTTGAGAAATGTTGCAGTGGATTTGTGTTTTTATCAATTTTGGAATGGGGATGGGGAACATTCTTCAAAATATATGTTGGGTTCTGCAGAAAAAAATTAGGACAGAACTTTCATTTTTGGGTGAACTCTGCCTTTAAGATTACTTTTGCTTTAATATCTTAGCAAATCGGCCCTAAAAAGAAGTGTACAGTTAACTCTCAATGTCAGATGAACTTGAAAGCATACGTCCTTTGATGTTAAGCTGCATGTTATAGAGAAACCACAAAGGAAATTTGCAGCAACAGGAAGTTGCAATTTTCTTGACTTTAAAATATGCAGAATATATTATAGTAACATATTTCTCCATTGTTCTTCTAATCTTTGATTCTTTTAGATATCTCTGATCCTTATAGATTGTATTTTTTCTTTATTAATCTTTTATAACTAAATTTGAAGGAAAACACAGACTCGTATCTCAGGGAACAGAGGTTACGATAGTAACAGAGTTCGTTACGTTTTCTAGATAATTTTCACCCTGCATACACAACATAAGATTTCTACATTTTTTTGTCTGCAAGTAACCAAGAAAAGCAGAATATTATGCTGGATATTGAACATATCAAAAAGGTTTACTTGGCTTTAAATCAATTGTAATTATGCGACACAAGCAGGATGTTTGTCTGTACAGGTGAGAAACAGACACATTTTCATGTAAAAAAAGTCATTTTTTTTTTATTTATAACAAAATGGTGTAATATCTTACCCTTCACAGTGATGAAGAACATAATGAAGAGCCACATGATATTTGTGATACCATATGTTTGCCTCCTGACCTGATGTTGCGTCTGCCGGTTAGATCAATGACATCATTGTCGGTAACTTTGGGCTTTATCTTCCTGTCACTTTCTCTAATCAGCAGTTTTTTCACTTCAGCAGACTCAGTCGCTTTGGGTATTTTTCCTGTTTGCTCAAATGTGTCACACCTTCATTATACTTTTAAAGGTTTGTTGTTGTTAAAGCAGATTTGTTAAGCCAAATGTAAGACATCTAATGTAATGGACACATTTAACTGCAAGTATTTAAATGTAAATGAGTCTGTCGTAGTTGAACTGAATGGGTAGACCGGTTGCTGTAAAAGAAAGTTGACTATACAAGAAGTCAACAGGTCACCAATTTATAAATAAATATGTTTCTCCCAAGACCAGAACATACATGTGTTCATAATTTCAATCACCAACAAAATAAAAAAAGACCAAAAAGAGAGAAGCTTGTTTCATATGCCTTTATGGAAAACAGTTTAATGATTTTCTTAAACGGTATTATGACACAAACTCTCAGAGAATGTATTTACTTCTAATGTATGAAGCATTCGATCTTTTTTTGCCGTGCAATAATAAAGGGATATCATCCTTCTAACTATGGCAAAAATGCGAGATTCCACTGATCCTGGATTTAGAGCCCATGTGGACCAATTTTTGCATCATGTCTCAGTCCTCTGTCCATCAAACAAGACTGTCCGTTTCAGATTCAACAGGTATACCAACATAGATAGTGGAAATTTACTGCTTCACAAAATTGTCTCATGACCTTGATTATGAGACCATATGGCTGTTTCATAAAAGTCGCATAGAAAAGCAGGAATTGAGATGCAAAACCAGACTTGAATGAACAGAACTAATCGGTCAGGCGTAAATGGGTTTCATAAAGCATAGCTTTATTCACGTGATCCTGCTATTTCGAACGAGGCTAGTCAAGATTACAGTGTGCACACATTATTATTATTCAGCAGCCCTATAAGTCAAGCGTTGATCAAATCGATCCGCTAAGGAAACGAGAGTGATGATTGGTGTTCTTCTTATTCTTATGTGTTTTATGGCAGTTGAAACCCAGCATATTGGTGCTGTGCACCTTCAGCGAGAAATTCCTAAATGACTCAATGCATGCAGTAAGTATAATGTGTTCAAATGTATTCATAAAGTCTATTTTAATAGAAATAATATTAAATGTTTGCTACAATTTATTCAAACAGTAAGCAAGGAAAGTGGTTATTAAAATATCTTGCACAAAATGTTATACCTATGTTACTTGTTTTATTATTTTTAATAACAGTGCTGTGTAAATGTTTTAGGTTACCATAAGATTTCAGCAGTGATATAATGTGCATAACTATATCTAGCCAAAAAAAAAACTAGAAACCCTGTGATTATAAGACTTTAAAGCACTGATTTATTGTCAATAAAGAGACTTTGAATAAGAGAACCAATCTACAATTCAGAATAATGTGTTTTTTTATTATGTTCACAGCGTTCTAACGTACAGTAATCACTGTTTGCACATTAGATTAGGCCCACTTCTGTAGTGAGGTAGCATATTCACATTGTGTATTTTCCTAATATTTTTGGCTGCGGGACACTTACTAGCCTCTCAGAGTGGGACCATATGTGACTATTATAGACTATATAGAGAATATTAAGTCATTACAACAAAATGCCCAGAGAATCCCATCAAATAATTATTTCTGTTCCTACATAATAATGCAAAAAACACAAAGACTGTGTACAAGCTCTACCTCCTCACAAAAAGGGATACTCTAGATGTAGACTTGCAATATAAGACATGAAAGAAAGAAAAAAGTTCAAAGTTAAAGCTGAAAATCTAACTACTGGAAATAGACGCAAGGAAAACCACCATAAGACAGTGACACAGGACCTGTTGTTTCAACAATATTTAATGGTATGCGTTCTCTCCCAGGAAGCAGATTCACCCTACAATAAAATAATTGTATAAAACTGAAGGAAAAGAGAAAAATTAAAGCTACAAATAATTATGACTTTCTGTTTAATTTTCATCAAAAATCAGCTTATTGTCCCATCAGTCCTTCTCTACAACCATCACTGGCAGCTTCTCTCTCCTCAGGCAAACAATCTACGACACTAACAACCCTTAACATTTTTGGCCAGTAATTGTTTGAAATTGTTCGGTTATAGCTATTATTCAATTCAATTTTATTTTATTTTATAGAGCTTGCTTCCAAAGCAGCTTTACAGGAGAAAAGAAGAAAAACAGAAAAACACAGAAAAGTTAAAACACAGCACAGTGCATGGTGTTTACAGACCAAGCAAGATCATTCTAATAAATATCTAATAAATACAGTCTCCCAGTGAGCAAGCCAACACTGACCTGCTGTGGCGAGGAACCCAAACCCCAATGATAAATAAATGGAGAAAAAACCTCTGGAGAAACCAGACTCAGCCGGGAGGGTCAGTTCTCCTCTGACCTGTCACAGCTGCACTCACTGACTTTCATTAAGAATAACTTAATAAATAGGGAGAGCTCATTATTTGTGATTTAGTAAATTTCATTTGTTGAAACTGTTTAGGTCTAATGTAGTCATATCTTAGTGGCTATTATCAATTTATTGGGGAATATGTAAATAATAAATTCATTGACATTAGTTTAAACATATCAAATCAATATCATGTGATGTGTAACAGATGTATGTTCACAGACAGTATATTCATTTAGTATTGTGGTCTATAATTTAGTTAAGTAATTTACTTACATTTGTATTTTTAATGTTCAATAAAGTGATATAATATTACATCATGACAGAGAATCAGTGGTAACTAAGGCTTAGCCTGACATTTAGCCAGCCCCGGACCAGGCTAGCTTCCCAGCATAAATTGCCATAGTAACTGAGCTTAAACTATTTTAAGTTTGCTTTATGAGACCGAATCGAAAGACAATGAATCTGATTTACCAAAATAAGCCTTATTTCGTAATCTTGTTTTATGGAACAGCCCTCTGAGTAGAATCCCATAACCACTTGTGAAGACGCTATAAATACACCGAACATAAAATTAGACAGCAGAATAATAGGTACAATTGAACAAATATATAAACGAAGAATAAGAAAAAGAAGAAAATAAATGAAAACAGAGTTTCATCATAGAAATTTTCAGATGATACACATATGGGGCTATTAAGAATATCAAATGCTCACATGAAATTGCCCTTTTAATGTTTTAAAATAAAATCTAGAGATTGGAATTTATCTCTCTAATCTCCTGTTTTTTCTGTGTTGAACAGAAAACTTGATTGAACTTTATCTTTACATTTTTCTATCAGTTGGTTGAGCTTCTTCCTAAGAGAACTGCAAACTCAAACTTTCAAACGGTCTTGTGAATGAAGATTGTTGGGCCTCGTTCCATAGCTCGGTGTCACAGACAAGGCTTAGGGCTAGTCCCAGACTAAAGTTTGAGCTGACTTTATTGAAAGAAAATATGTCAGTGCCATTATTTTGTCTCAAAATTCACAACAGTAATGTTTTATAAGGCATTTTAATAAAAGCGACTTTTTAAATATCCTTTAACTAAGGCTTAGTCCTGGTTTAAGCTCAGTCTTGTCTGTGAAACCAGGCCTTTGTGTGTTCAATTAAATGTATTTATTCAAACTCTCAATAGCTTCTTCTTTAGTGTATTTTTTCCATTCATTTGGAATTTTACCACCCCGATCAAAGGTTTTCTCGAAGAACTTTTCCAGATTCTTCTGGAATCTGCAAACAAACCATTTCCAATACGGTAGTTCAGAAAGGTCAGGGGTTATACTCCATTGAGCGTATTTAGGACCTCCTTTTCTGTATTCTTTCCAGAGGCATGTGTCATCTGAGTCATCAGGATAAAAAGATCGATCACTGGCCACTGCTGATGTGCAGATATTGATGGATAGGTTTCTTGTTCCTCTGTAATACCAGCCATTCAGTCCAATATTATGATGGAAAGGAACACTGTGATCTCCTTCATGGTTTTCTATGGTGTTGGTGCAGATGGCAGCACAGAAAGGACACTGAACCCAACAGCAGTGACAGAAATGACCAATCAGAATCTCATCTGGTCTGTCTGGATAGTCCAGCTTCACTGGGAATGTTTCTGTAGTGAATCTACTGGATATATCTGACATTATAGAAGATATTTTTTTTGTCATCACATCTTTCAGGACAGTGATATCAACATCATCAATATTCACTCCACTGAGGTCACTTACAGAGAACACCAACACATCAGACAGCAGGTGTGTGAAACGATCAAACCATGAATGAACATCTCCATTGATCTCTTGAACATGTCTGGTGGACACATGTGTTGCGTTTATGATCTTCTTCTTCAGCTGTGTGATGTTATTTTTCATCTTAGGTTGAACACTGTCATGAAATCTTTCAGTGATATACTGACTGACTTCACCTCTGATGAAACTTTTAAAGATTTCTCTGGGATTGTAAATGTAGGTCATGTATGCTGTGAAATCCTCTGTTCTAGCCAGGTCTGTCAGGATGTGTTTCTCCAGTTTTGATCTGTTTCCATTCAGTGATTCACAGTTTGTCTTCATTTCATCTGATAAATCTCTGGCAGTGTTTTTATAGATATTCTGCTCTAGGGTCTCTTTAAGTTTATTACAGATAAATTCACCAGTAATGGCAGCTGATGTTGATCCTTGACAGTATTTCTGAAAAGTACTGTAGTATTCTTCTTTCTTTCTTTCAGAATAGAGAACAGGATCATGGGCTTTTATGAACATTATGTGTTGATCCGTGATTGTCTTGTTTGCTTTTTGACAGATGGACTGTACTAAATCGCTGAAAAATACTCTCTTGAACTCATATTTCACCGTTGGCGTTTTCTCATGATCTGTTAATGTTGTCTTTATGTGATCTATGAGTTGTTGAATGTAGCTGATGTTGTAGCCCATCTTTGCAATGTTAAATGACTGAATCATTTTTTGTGTCTGCTCAGCAACTTCAATTATTAAAGTTCTTATCTGGACTTCATCCTCAGATGATAAAGCACACCCCAACATCTCTTTTCCCTTTTTTAAGGCATTTTTAATAGGTCCAGTTATTCCACCAGATTTCTTTAACTGCACATAATCTGAATAACTTGGCAGAGAAAACATGTCAATTAACTCTCCGCCTATTTTCATGTCTACCTGGAGACTTTCATAGTTGTTTCTGAGGTGTTCGGTCACATCTTTTAACACGTGAGTGTTTTTGACTGAAGGAGTGTGTTGGATAATTCCATCTACCTGATCTTTCCAGAAGCATTCAAACTCTTTTTTCATTATATTTTCATCATTTGCTTTGTCTTTAAGTTTTAAGGCAAGTTCTTTGCTCTTTTCAAACAGACTGTTTTCATGTTGTGTCCTCTGAGCATCAATCTTTTTCTTCATGTCTCGCTGCTGAAGAACCTGATTTAACTTCTTATTTGTCTCCCTCTCGATGTTTTCCTGAAGCTCTTGGATTTTTATTTCAAAAGAAGTTCTCCACTGGTTCAGTATTCCTGCATCTCTGTCTTTCTCAAAGAACTCTGACATTTCCTTTTTCACCTCAGCACTTTTTGCCTGAAGTTCTCCTCGAAGATCAGATACTTTAACTTTCTGAACTGCTTCATTTTGTATTCTGTTCTGTAGTTTGTTCTCAATTTCCAGCATGGCACTTCTAAGACTCCAGCTCCACCTAGTGTATTCTGTCTCAACCTTCCTGTAAGTTGCGATTTCCAGAGAATTCTTGAAGCTGAACACAAACTGTTCGTTCAGTAAAGCCTTCCAGAGATCTTCAATACGTCCTCTTAGTTGTGTCAGCATCATGCCGTCTGAGTTTGAAGCATGTCTTAAAATAGATTCTTTCAGTTCTTGAACACTGTCACAGTAGTTTGGGTTTGGTGGTGCCATGGGTGGGCTTCCCTCCCACAGTTGAGCGAAATATTTCACATCATTCTGAACATCAAATGCAATGACATCACTGAAACATTCAGCATCACAGACTTCAACTTCAGCAGCGAGTTTTGTCATCTCATCCAGTGTCTCCTGCAGTCGTCTCCTTCCCTCCATGTTTTTATCTCCAGCTGTGACGTCTGAAACATTCTGATGAACAAACATACAGCTGGGATTCAGTCTCACCTCCTTCATCCTCAAGAAGGCCTGAACAACAATCTGAAGAATGTCTTTCATGTCAGATGGGTTTTCTCCAAAGATGTTGATCAATGTCAGATTTCCCAGACCCACAACAAATGTTGCCAATTCATTATCATGATTTCTGGTTGATCTTCCATCCAGTTCTGGTGCACGAAGACCCTCAGTATCAACAACCAGAATATAATCAAACTTTATCTGATGTTTAATGTCCTCAGACACTTTCAGCAGCTGCATGAAAGCTCCTCTGGTGCAGCGGCCGGCACTGACAGCAAACTCGAGTCCAAACATGGTGTTCAATAGAGTGGATTTCCCGGAACTCTGAATCCTAAAACTGACAGAACAAAAACTCTCTGATCTCCCAGATTCTTTATGAGTTCATCTAGAACAGCAGAAACCCACATCAGAGGAACATGAGCAGCATCTCCATCCATCAGCTCCAGTGGAAATCCAGACATCATCATCTCTGCTGCTAGACTTGTGAGGGAAGATAAATGAATACCTTCATCCTTCTTCATAGATGACCATGATTCATAGATCTGACTGACCTCTCTCATAATGTGCTCCAGTCCAAATGCTGTTCTGTTGATTTGTTCTGATATTTTCTCAAGGTTTGTTTCTTCAGTCTGCAGTTGGTCAAGTTTATCAGGCATCTTTTTTAAAGCGGAGATTTCATTCCATTTCACACCATACACTTTAAGAAGTTCACCAACCTTGTTTGAAGTGAAGTCGTCCAGCAAATTTTTCAACCATTTGAAAAAATATTTTTTATCACTGATTTCAAGTGATAGCAATTCTTTTGAAAACATGCGCATAAACTCACTCGATCCCTGTTCTGTTTGCTTTTCTCTTATTTCTCTCATCTCTTTCAGTTTGGCACTTTTCTCTTCTTCTAGATTTTCTCCTCCTAAATGATGGAGCTCTTTGTTGACTTTACACCAGTCATGCCAGAGTTGTCCCTGACACGGCAGGTTTGTTTCTTTCACTGTTGATGGATATTCACCGTCCAGTAATCTCATGATCTGAAGTGCTGCTTCTTTTCCTCTCTGACACTCTGGATTCTTCTCAACTACTTCAATTCCTGTGTGTTTGGCCACATCTTACAGTTTAAAAGTCCTCTTGTGTTCTGTCAGACTGACTCTGATAGTGTCTCTTATCTGTTTAGATAGATCAGACTGATTTTTGTTCGAAAGACCAATCATGAATTTTCCATCTGTCAGTTTAGTTTGATCACACTCATTCTCTGTGAGCAGACAAATAAGAGGCTGAGGAGATCTGAAGAGTGATCTCACCAAACCCTTATACTGGTTCTTCTGCCCAAAATCAGGTAAGAAGAGGACATTGACTGAAGACATGCTGGTTAAAATCTCATATTGTGTCTCATTGACTTCTGCATCACCATGAAGATTACAGAACGCAACACATTCATTAAATTGATCTGTGTTTTTTCCAGATGGACAGTACCAGGCGATCTCCACCACTCCATCCATCAGTAATCTGCTTCTGCTGCTGCCTGAACAGTTTCTGTTGAAGAAAGTGTTGTGTTTCTCATTGATCAGACTGTTCATCAGCTGAGATTTAGATGAAGACACAGAACCGAACCTGAAGAATGACACCATTGGAGTTTCTGCTTTGCACACGGGTTGGGTTTGACTGATCAGTTTATTGTCAGCATTTTGGATCTTCCAGCTCTTCTTGATCTGTCTGAATGTCCAGAGAGGAAACTCAATGTGTTGTGTGAATGGATCAGGAACAAGCAGAGGAAGAGCAAACTGACACTGAGAGAGTTTAGTGACCATCAGCTGCTTTAGGAAACTATCAGAACAGAGAAACACAGCCATCTGAATATCCATCGGGTGAATATCACTGTGAATCTGTGAATCCTCTTCTCTGTGTTTTATAACATTGTCTCTTGCTCTGTAGTTCATGTTCAATAGTTTTTGCAGGAATAAGTTCACAAGTTCAGTCTCTTTCTGTGGCTCCTGAGACTGAAGTGAAAACATGCTGATTTGAAGAACGTCTTCTGTTCTCATTTGATCCTGTTCTCTGTTTGTCAAATCTAGTCTAGTGAAGAGTGTTTTGAGGTTTTCGTTGAACTTTGGTTCAGCTTCATCTGTCTGTAATCAGATAAATAAACAGATTTGTATTAATTTATATCCAAATAAACTTTGTGACTGTGAGACAGCGTAGTCGCAGGTCAAAACATCACTTAACCTTTCCGATTACAGTCAAACAGGTTTGCCCCACTCATTGATGCCCCGATTGAGAAACCTGCTGAAAGTGCCATAGTTATCGGTGATTCTTTTGTTTAGAACGATAACACAGAGGCACCAGCCACCATAGTCAAATGTTAACAGGAAGCCAGAGCACCTGACTTCAAGTCAAACTTAAATGTGCTGGGTAAGGCTAATCATAAATTCTGCAAGATTGATATTCACGTCAGCACAAATGATTTTCGACTCTGTCAATTCGAGATCACAAAAGATAACATTAAAGAGATGTGTGAGCTCGCAAGCACTATGTCAGACACTGTAATATTCTCTGGGCCCCTCCCTGCATATCGTGGTGATGAGGTATATAGCAGATTATCATCACTAAATGGCAGGTTATCTGAGTGGTCCCTGCAGAATAATATAGTTTTTATAAATAACCGGAAGAGTTTTGGGGGCAGACCTGACCTGTTGAAAAGTAACGGTCTCCATCCCTCCTTGGCTGGTGCTGTCCTTGTTTCTAGAAATATGGCAAAGAGTCTTAATGCTAAAACTTGACACACTGGGGCCCAGGTCAGGGAGCATACTGAATGGGATATCCAACTGTCTATACAAAAAACCTACAACTTGCGATAATCCTTTCTCCCAAAAATGTATTCTGTTTATTTTATATAGGCCTCCAGGACACCACACAGAATTTGGTGGGTTCTTATCAGAGCTATTTCTGGCCGCAGACCGAGTCCTTGTGACTTAAACCTCCATGTAGATAATGATACAGATGCTTTAGGAATGGCTTTCAAAGACACCCGTGTCACAGGTCGGAGCGGACCACAGGTGTCGTGAGTCACGCCCCTTCCTTGTTTCCACCTCGAGGAGGTCCCCAGAACACCCCAACGACCAGACACACAAGAAGCCAGTAATTAAATATTAAAACCACTTTATTAAATTGCAAAAAAAAAAATTATTGTGGAAGGGGGAAGGGAAGCTAAAATCCAATTCTCCGATTGGGGAGTAACAGTCTCGGGTCTCTTAAGCTCCGTCACGGGAGATCTCAGGTGAGCCCTTCACTCCTTTGTCCTTTGGACTATATCAACAATCAGCTTGTTCACCAGTATCCCTTGTTCTGGTTTACAGGGCGACTGTCCGGGGCCCCCTCCTTTCCTGGACGTGACAAACACAAGTGGTAAGTATTTGAAATTTGAATGCACCGTGGATACCTGCTGTTACTCGCGGCAACTCCGAGTCGGCCCAGCGGATTTGGACTCCCGGTCGTCCCGATGAGAGTGGAGCGTACAATGGCTGACGGGATCCCACTGACACCGTACTGGGAAAACGTACGGGGAAGCTCCGCGGTTTCTGTATCCGGAGTGGCGGGTCAATCGTGTGGGTAGGTGCTTCAAAGGGCCCCACTAGTTCTGCACAAGGACATACAGGTAGATATAACAGGACTTGGGCACAGACTGTGGACAGAGGGGCCGCTGGTTCTTTACTCAGGACACAGGTAAGTCTGTAGACAAGACAACTGGGGCTCCTCTTGGCATATAGGCGAGTGTACAACACAATATGCTGGCTTTAGCTTTGGGCATAAGGTAAGTACATCAAAGGTAACTGGGACTTCACTTGGGCATACAGGCGGGTGTACAACACAATATGCTGGCTTTAGCTTTGGGCATAAGGTAAGTACATCAAAGGTAACTGGGACTTCACTTGGGCATACAGGCGGGTGTACAACACAATATGCTGGTTTTAGCTTTGGGCATAAGCTTACGGTGAATCTGCAGGGAAACGGGAAGAGAATGTAACTCACAGACACTTGAGGAAAAGACGTCGGGCGCTCCTTTTCTGAGGATTCAACCAACTGCTGATAGGAATGTGAATAGGCAGCTGCTGCTGCGCCGGGCCGAACACGGCCTCCGCTGGTATCACACACACACAGCTGATTTCCTCCTACAGCAACCAACTCCTCAACGATAGTACTACCACTACATCCACACTGTTTATACTTAAAATTGTTCCTCACCGCTGCCACATAGAGAAGAAAGATAAGGTGTCATCGACGGCATATAATTTGAGATGTTTTCTTCGCCCGCCTCAGCACTCTCTTCTTTTACAGGGTTTCGTCAGGCCTGAAAGGTGGTTGTTGACGACACAAATACAGCACCACACTGCAATTTTCCAGTGCATACACTCACAGCAACGGACAGAGACTCACCCACTGCACTCCACACACTCTTGGTGAATTTAGGGTCACAACCCCATCCGACTCAAGACTCGTCCTGGAAATCGTAGAGGACTGATGCAACGAATATTCCTTTAAAGCGTCACCGCCAAGACTACCCAAACTTTTGCTCTCGCTCACTGGTCCCGGCTCACCCACAATCCTCCTCCACAGTGGGGCCGCACAATTCCTATCCCACAAACTCACAAGAAGGCTCAAAGTTTGTCACACATGTCCATAAGGTATTTCACAGTCCAGTAGACATCCCAATATACTCAGCCCAGTTTCTGTTTCTGCCGAATCCTTGTCTCCGTCTTCGCCCAGCCAACAATATCCTCCGCCTTCTTCCTGCTGCCCTCGCCCAAACACTCCAACTCGCTCGCCGACACGGCTGGAATAAAAGGCCTACCCCCTCTCTGCAGTTTCTGAGGCCCTCTTTATCCTCCTCCTGCTCTTCATACTGCCCAATCCGCGATCGCGCCGCTCATCAACCACCTGCGAGCGATAAACCCCTGATTTCTTTTCCCGGATTTCCCGGAGTATCCGGTGTTTGAGGATTACGGTCCGGGCGGAACCAATCTCCGTCGTTTTTTTCGTTCCGCCCTTACAAAGTCATCCCCGTGACACCCGTAACTCCAACAAGTGTCAGGACCCACACACCTTCGTAATCATACTTAAGATTTGATATTGTCGAAAAAAATTCAGCAGAGCAAAGACATTTTAGGATGATTATCTGGTATTATATTTGCCTCACTGGCCTATGACTGCAAATCAAACTCCGTGTTACAAATATGGAAGAACAATAACTTCAACTACCAAAGGTGTGTTTCTGAATAATCTACTTGAATTGTCTCAAATCTCTAGCATGAGTAATAACGTTGAAGATCTTGACATTACCACTTAAAATGTTCTCCACCTTCTCACAAATGCTAGACACGGTTGCTCCTCTGCGCGCAAAGAAGATAAAAATGGCAGCCCAACAGCGTGGTCAGGCCCGGATTAAGAATTCAGAGACCCCTGGGCACAAGTGTCTCTATGGGACCCCCCATACACATTACATTTTAAATTAGCCTATAGGGTACTACGAGTAGGAAGCACCTTCATTTTATAGGATGACAATGACAAGTTTCAAACTATGATCACAACCTGAAGGACAATATCAATGCCCTCAAACACATCCTTAATCCTACAGGATTTACAGCAACATTGCATTCCTGGACCAGCAGCAACAATACTAAGACATTCTTACATAATTCTGCGCATCATGTCATGTTTCTCTTGGTTAAGTGGCAGGATTATGACAGAACCCCTGTTTAATGTGGAGGGAGGTAATTATTGTCCTTATGGCTTTCTATACACTCTCTCCGGTCTCGTTGTTGTCCCCGCCCCCTCGTCTCCTCATTATTGCTTGTTAATGATTTCATAGCATGCACCTGTTCCCCTCTTGATTTGATCCCTTTCTAATGCACCTGTGTGTTCTCTCCTATGCTGGTTTATTGTGATTTGTTTGGTAAGTTCTTGTGCCTTGTCAGTCTAGTCAAGTTATGTGAATTTCTTGTCAAAAGTTTGTTTTGGTCTTGTTTGAGTATAGTTGGCTTAGTCCTGTATGGTCATGTTATTATATTCCCCTGTTTTGTTATGTTACCCCCTCGTAATTTTTTGGGGTTTGTATTTGTCATCATTAAAAGTTTTGTGTTAACCCCTGGCTAAAGTTCTTGTTATTTGTAACATCTTATCTTTTTATAATGTTCCCAATGTTATCTGTTAGTATGACACATTTTAATTAGCCAAACAAAAACAAACATGTTTAAGAGTAAGCAGAAAAGACCCATGAAAGCATTGCATGGTTTACTTTACGTTCTTTTTGTATGTTTTTGACCAACAAACTGTGTAATGAAGAATTGGTGTAAAAGGTAGAAACTAAAGAATTTCTGCCTGTAAGAATTTTTTGGTCACCCTATTAAAATCACTGGATCTTACCCGGTCACCTCTAAAAAATGTTCTGGCTATGCCCCTGGATACAAGGAGCGGTGTTATGTTGAGTTGTTTATGCCCTAGGTCCAAAATTTGATGATCTTTATCAAGTTTCATTAAAACCTAATACATCTGTTCTCCTGCACCCGGAACAATATAAATAATGGCAACAGTTGAAACTCATTGAAAAATGTCACAACCAAGTAAATGCCTCCTAAGTAAGACACATGAAAGTCTTATGTGTTTGCTCTTAATTTTGGTCTTCCTTTAATCTGAATTTGGACCCAGTCTCTTTTCAATGCAGACAGCTGTAGAGAATAAGACTGTTAGTTCTAATGCTCTTTGAACCTGTTGAACCCACCTGCTCTCACCCACTCGAAAGGTCATTATAATTGTTTAGTCATTCCTGATGTGGATAAAAAATTATCTCTCTGTACAGCAGTCCATCATGGGATAGATACCCATGCTTAAATCTTTGTGGGGGTTTACATTTAAATGAAACATTATATTTAAGAAAACAAATGGTAAATGTTTTGTTATCGAATGAACGGCTACGATACAATGACTTATAGCCTTGGTCACTCCCCAAAATATTATATTTCTCAGTTGGATCCCAATCACAATATTATGAAACCCAGGAAAGATATTTCGTTTGGTTGGATGCAGATGGGATTTATAGTGTCATTTGTGACAAATTAGGATGGATGGATAAGACATACAAGACCAAATTTAATCTTAATGGCAGCAAAAAAATAGTAGATGCCCTCTCCTTTTTATTACTGTCTACACTAAGGCTGTTTTCAGATTGGGCTCATTTGCTGCAGTCTGAGTGCGATTGTTCCCGGTGCCCCACGCAAAGTTGGTTTGGTTTCACACTAAACTTTATTCTGTCGAACCCTGGTGAGTTTGTGTTTGTCTTATGTCATCAAAAATGTGCACGGCGCATGATAGAAAACAGAACACGGGTCAATATATTGTGTCTTTATTAATTTGGTGCTATTATGCATAGCAGAGTAAATTACGTTCGGGTTAACTGTATGTGCGTTGAATGCAGATGGCTTTCTGCTCCTTACAAACAGACTTTTTTGAGAGAACAGTGTTTAACCATTGACCATTGACCTGCCGCTCTGATTTCACTAGAAAGGCAGAAATAGGATGCAGGCTCACTCTCGCTCAATTCCAAGGTAAATCATCAACACTATTATCTCTTACATGTATTCTATTGAAGGAAATACATCGTAATTGCCGTAAAAGCATGCGCATGTCACTTTACTTACTTATCAAATGTGCAGCCGGGCCCGTGTTGCTTTCAAATTCATTCGAACCGCATTACAGTTCGAGAGCAACCGAGCTCAGACCGCCTCCTTCAGGTAGTCTTTCCTGTAGTTTAGTGGTAAGAGCACAGGGTTGTGGGTTCGATTTTAGGGGATTGAACATACTTAGAAACAAATGTATATGATAATGCAATGTAAGTCCCTTTGGATAAAAGCGTATGCCAAATGCATAAATGTAAAATGTAAATTTAGTCTAGGGTTCGGTAGCCTGGGGCGCACACGGGTTCGCTTGACAGCTTTCACATTAGCAATTTTATTTTATGCAAACCATGCCCCGTTCCGAACTAAACTTCAAGTGTGATAAGCACACTCCTGGAAGGAGGCTGCTCAAGTTGAACACAGTCATAGGGAAAGGAATACAGCAGTGGTTTGTTAGAACTTTTTCCATAAGCCGATTTGATAAAGTGTATAGAGGTTGCGACCCATGACTGATATTAAAGTCATGACGTTGCCTTGGGAAACGAGAAATTCATCTTTTGTTAAACCATTCTAGTTTCAGTGATGTGATTAAGTGTGACCTGCAAGGGAAGCACTCGTTACCACTCCTGTTCTCAGTAGCGACCCGTCTAGACTGAACGTTAGGTATTGGACCTGACATTGATCTAAAACCCGGGGACTCAAGGGACTGGTGCGGGCGATTTAAAAAATATTAATCAATTATTATTCAGCATTATATATTTTAAATTGATGATTTGAGCATGATTAACACAACCTTTTCTGATATAGAACGTAGAAAATAATTACTTAATGGTTTTTTTGTCATGAATGCTAGGGAAGACCCAATTGCTGGCAGCGAGGATGAAGGGTTAACACAAATACTTTTATTAACGAAATACGAACAAAACGAAAACCCCATGATGGGGAAAACAAGACACGATTTCAATAACACAAGAGCAAACAGGAACTAGACTAGCTAATACTGGACTTACAAAGAC